>DWQX01003778.1:0-16690 GCA_018245475.1 Pharmacophagus antenor
CCCTGTGTTCCTTGTTACGAACCGTGTCCTCCACCCCCGCCACCGTGTGGACCATGCCCACCGCCACCGTGTGGACCGTGCCCACCGCCGTCGTGTGGACCATGCCCACCGCCGTCGTGTGGACCATGCCCACCGCCCTCGTGTGGACCATGCCCACCGCCACCGTGTGGACCATGCCCTCCATGTGGACCCAGTCCTCCGCCCTGCAGGCCTTGTTGTGGACCGTGCAGGCCGTGCTTCCCTTGCTGTGGACCGTTTCCGTGCTGCGGCCCTTGTAGGCCGTGTGGGCCCTGCTGATGAAGCGAAGCGTTCAGTGTGCTAGTGACGTGACATGTACAAGAATCTTATTGTTTTGGCGTGGCTTATTAAGTGTATGTTGTAAGAATAAAGTTTATGAAAAATAAGTATTGTTTCTCCTCATAACATTATTTTAATTTATCCTAACTTAAATCAAATACGCGCCTAATACCTCTTACACTAGGTAACATACTAACCGGAAATGTGGCCAATAACCGTAGCTGCCGTTTTGCGGCTGGACTGGGAGATTAAAATCCATCGATTGATCTGCTTGCACTACTCTCTACTATAGAACGTCTTTAGAAATAAGTGAGGCGTAAATCTAGTGATTTCACACGAACCAACTGGTGAAATGGGACTGAGTCCACCTTGTCTCGGTGCGTTGAGCGACCAGCTGGTGTTATAATCTTACTTTCATCTTTCGATAGCAATAAACCAACGAAAGTCCACTGCAGTTAACCCTCCACTTAAATACCCACTTAAATACCTAACCCCTTTGAAGGATTCTTGATCACGAAATTAGCTTTGCAGATATCTTCAATGATCACGATACATGTGAAACCATTTAGATGTTACGTCGGCATGTCGACTTAATCACACTCTGGGCCATGTGAAAAACCCTTAAATCGACAATGGTTTGGTCTGTCCCGAAAATGTGGTATCCCGATTACTTCGTTCCCACACTACCGTAACCAAAAGGAAACTTTAACGGATATTCACACGTACGAGAAGCATACATTTTTTCCATTACTTTCCTATTCTTACATTTTTTCCATTACTTTCCTATTCTTTTGAAACACGCACGTACTCGCATAGGATAGGTAGGTAGGGTAGCTCTTACATTTGTTACTAATACCAAAAATAAAATTCCAAATAAAATGACAACATTTTAATCACTGAACTCAACAATTTTTATGTAACTAAGACACTAACAATTTGGTTCAGAGCCAGAAATGTCAGTCGGTCGTCGATGTAGTCCACCTAGCCGCAACTGGGGCCACAGCAGGAGGCGCACAGGCCGCCCGTGCAGCCCCCGATGCACCCGTGGCCGCAGCTGAAGTACGAGCCGGCGACACCGCCGCGCGCGCTGACAAATTATTCAAGAACTAAGAACCTTTTCATAAAGATTTACTAATACAGAATGAATTAACAATTTAAAAATTGCAGATTCATTTCGGCCTACATCAAGTCCACCACAGGACACAATAAACTTTCTAGTTAGTACCAGCCAGCCCGTGTAGATAATTGCTTCAACTAATCTAGAACTAAAGATTAAATTTAGTTTGATTTTCCCTTCTTGAAATTTATTGTGCAAGTAAAAAGCTTTTAGCCTTACAAGTTAACAGTTTCAATCTTGGGTTCTATAATATAAATTTGTTACCTCTACCATGAACATGAGCACCATAACGATCGTGAAACACTAGTGGTGTCGTCTATGTATTGAACAAAAAGAAAACATCCGACAATAATACCAAAGACAAAAGTACACAATGTACCCGTGAATACATCCAATCTCGTTGCAAGGAGCAGTGCAGTTTGCGCCGATAGCGTGGACGCAACAAGGGCCGACTTGGCACGGGGAATCGAAGCGCGACGCGAGAGGACCACATGGACCCGCCATAGGTCCCTGGCAGCCGAGGCAGCAGTTGCGTACTGGCATGTTGTAGCTTTTTGCTAAAATAAAATTATTTTCATTAAGAAAAAAAACTTCAGACACTTGTAATCCAATCCAATATAATAGTTCTAAATAGAGTTACTGTAATCAAACCAATATCACTACATGGCATTCTCTGCCACTTAAAGCATAGGTATGACGAACTGTTAGTAGTCACAAGTATTAAAAATTGTTAGAACAGGATAAGGAATATCCAGCTTTGCGCACACCGTGGACTAAAACCCATCAAGCCTTTTACGTGTACTAAGCAGTTTCCGCTAAAACAGTAACAGTGTCATAAAGGCTATAATTGATTGTAAGATGACTAGATCAAAGTAACGTTAAAAATTTTTTTTCATTGATTGGTATTATTAACCAACGTTGCAGTCTATGCTTATAAAATACAGTCTTGACCGATTCACTGACTAACTGTCTCATATGTCAACGCTCAGCCTATATCGCTGGTCCTAGAGACAAACTTAGAGGACGAGTTCTCATAATGCGTGGGAAGGTATTCACTAAGTTATTTATAAATAAAAATTCCGCCCAAAGCGGGAGAAACGGTGGTTCAAATATCAATAGGACTTTGTGCATTCGACGGACTCGAAAAAGAATAAAAGATACTCATAACCCACGTACCTGTTTTTTATAAAAAAAAATCTGAACTAATAATGTTGCTTAAACACTTGAAAATTGATGAGGAACTTCTTTAAAACCGTTGAAAAAGATTGTGGTGGATATGTTAACGTCGATGATACTGAAACAAAGTGAAAAACAGTGTGTTGTCACGATGTCACAATATGTTTTCATAAGACAATATTTAAAATGTTTATTTTCGGCTAGTCACATTCTTTGTAGTGTAACTGCTTACATGTTCGCTATTTGCGACGCTGAAAACAATAAATAGACTTGACATGAACAATACAGAAATCAAAATTGATCAATATCGATCTTAATTTACAAAAAGCAACATAAAAATCTTATATAACGACTGAAATAATTTATGAGTTGAAATTTGAAAATGTCGGCACCCTCGTGCGGTAAGCCGTGTTACGGTCAAGTGGCTGGTTTGTCATATCCGGCGCCGTTCTCCGGGCCCTGCGGCGGTTTGTGCATAGGTCCGTGCGGACAACCTTTCGGAACTTACAGCTGGCGGTATCGTCCCTCTTGTTAAACGTTCAACATTTTAAAATGTTACATAATAAAAAAGTAATTTGAAATTTTGCCTTTAATTCGCATTTATGCTGTTATCATTATATTGTCGTTAGCTGATTAATGAACATTGGCATGGGCTCAGGTATCACATTAATCGATACTGCTGCTCCCATCCATCCAGGTGCAAATCATTAATTTTGTGGAAAAATTAAATCAAATACAATTAGACAAGTAATATTCTGAACGATGCATATACACTAGATGTGTAACTTAAACTAAAGTTACACTAATTTTATTAGTCAACTTAATCGCATGTACTGTACTTTTAAAAACAGCAAACTGATTCGCAGGATGTAAAGTGATATTCATTATGTTGATATTCACCGCCATATTAATCGTTTAATTATTATCATATACTAATGACAAATCAACAGCTGTTGATTTGTCAAATTCAATATTTAAATCTATTCTGTTGCAAATTTCTGTAGTAGACATATTCGAAGCGGTCATCGACATTGTTCAGGTCTCATTGTACAGTTACATTAAGAAGTACAATATAAAAAAAATATATGAGCGAGACATGGACGTTTATCGCGGGCATCGCACCGTCACTTCCGGTCCTATCAGATCGTGACGTCCTAACAGAGCGTCACTTCCGCTTTGTACACCTCGGCGACATTACGTGAAATCGTTTTTGATACTCCTTAAACGTCGCTGCCTGAATTTATGTCGCTTTTATTAATTACGCTCCGCTGTATCCGAATTAAGTATGAAATTTTACAAAGAAACTTTGACCTGAACTTAATATAGGACTTATCAATTAAAACATTTAATAGACAAGGAGAAGTAAATAAAAATAATTACTATAGCAACTGCTACACTACGGGAAAAGATTTCGGCGCCCTTCGTTTAAACTGATGAAAAGATAAAGTGCTCTTATTGCTATCGTTAAATATCTGGAAGGATAAATTAAAGGATTTCTTCGTTTTATAAAGTAATGCCTTTTTAATCTAAATATTATAACATGAGGTGGTTTTTAAAAACTAAATTGTTTTCAAAATGGATTTTGATGACCGTATCGTGTATTATTTATTGCATTTAATAAAACTTACAGCTAATAGTTACAAAACAGTTTTAACACATTTAACCTAAGTAATATTAAGATTATGGACGCTCCTGTAAATTAATTTGATTGCAATAACTTATTATTGTAAAATGTTGATGTTAAGAATTTAGACGTAGAAACACCGCTTAAAGTAAAAAGATCAATCTCCTTGCAATCGCTGCATGCACCATTTACTGGTAATCTATTTTTTAGGCTGAGACTAGCTAAGAAACCAAGAAAATTGAAGATTAAGGCTTAATAGCATTAAACAAATTAATTTAAACGAAATGGAAAAGCATTTAATAATTTTAAAATAATATTGCTTAGTAATTAAATATTTTTAATGAAAAAAATTACACATACCGGAGTATTTTATGTAAAAATACTTCGAAAATTATCTATGGAACTAAGTTACGTAACTGATCGTCTGGAAATCCTGGTAGAAATAAAAATAAGCACGAATAAAATTTTTAATAATCTTTTTCGATAATAATTCGTAATTACGTTTCGTTGAAAATACGCACCCCTGTCTATTGTATAAGACTACCAAAACTTGGCCTTTTTTATGCTCTGAGATTCACCATTACAGAGTTCTTTATACCCTGGCTTATATAATTCAAAAGCACAATATCAAACAATAAGCAAGTTAAATATATTCAAGGGTGCGTCTTCCACGAATGTCTTCCCCTCGATGGTTAAGTTACATTCATTATTTAAGGATACAAATTATCTTTTCAGCGAATTTATTATTTATAGTTGCGGTATTTTATTTAAGTAATCTTTTTTTGTGCTTATTTTTTATTATTACATTTATTTAAAGCAGTGAAACAACACATGTATACACTAATGTTGTTAACTGTTGCCAATCTTGTATAAATTAGACTACTATGGTATTCTGATAACGGTACGGGTTTGCATTGTTCGAATGATAACTTGTTTTTGCAATTTTGTACTTTTTTTATTCATTAAAATGCTCCAGATAGTATAGAGCCGACAATATCTGCCTTCGATGTTTACGGCTCGCCTTGTAAAATAAACATCCCGGGTTCGTTTCCTGGGCCACACGTGTAGTGGAGTTGTGGTTTTTTCAAGCTCGCCTGGTTAGCTACCATTGATACAATATCGACATGTGAAAGCCAAAAGTATTCATGGTGAGGAAGCTTCATCTACGGCGTCATTGTGACACACCATCAGATGAAATTGAGATTCAAGATCAATTTTTAGCCCTTCGCCGATGAAAAAACATTTCTTAATGAATTAGTAATTTCCTCATATAGGTATACAAATAAATCTATTTAAATAAAAATGTATACACGACTGATCACAAATTTATTTTACACAAACAAGTATTCAGTGACAATTGTAGCAAGGTCCTATGGGCGAGCAGCAGCAACCCTGGACGCAGGGCTGTCCGCAGGGCGGGATGGAAGGGCCGCAGCCCCCGGGGCAGCGCGCGAACGTCCCGATGTTGAAGTCACGGTAGCAACCAAATTGGTACGGCATGTCGGCAAAAAAATTATTCTTGAACCCAAACACTTATTAAATTGTTATAGTTTTTAAACATATATATTTTTTTGGAATTTTTCTTTTTATTTTTATAAAACTGTGATTTATGTGACAGTCTCACATTGAATTGATGTATGATTTTTACTTCTTTACAACAACGTTTTTCAGAATTCTTTCTTAACTGCTTGCATTATTTTAAAAAATAATGTTAATGTAAATTGTAAAGGAAATTAATTTCGTTGTAATGTTTTTACTCATAATTATTATTATCGTTGTTACGTAACTATAAAAACTTTAATTTTCAAAGTAAAAAATGATGCGCTTAATAAATCTGGCAACGGCATCTCATACATTCTACTGAAAAATAAAAAATAAAAACAATAATTTTTGAAATGGAATTTCCATTCAATTCATCTTAGTTCGGTAACAGACGTTAATCGTGACATTTTGATAATACTACACACTTCAAAATTTTTGTGAGAAAATATTAAATAAGGATATACAAAAAATGCCTGTTTACTACGGAGGTTTCGTCGGTGGGCCGCATGCAGGCGGTTACTGTCTGTTCTCTTCGCAACCATGCACACCTACAACCGGGGGCTGCGGTCCCTGCTGCCCACTGCCTGGACCGTGTTGCCCACTCTCGGGCTGAAAATCGTGATAAGGTATAATTATATGCTACGACATTATGGGATTCTACACCGATTCGCAAAAGATATGGGCATTACTAATCACATAGACCCTGTAGTGTGGCCATAGGGTAAGCTATGTATGTAGAACAAGGCAGAAATTTCCTTGTAAATATGTCTGCATAAATTAAGTATATACATTTGGATTTACTATCGAAAAAGAGGTCTGGATATCAACCCAACATTCATACTAAGTGTGGAGTTATTCTTTCCACTGTGTTATGAAGTTTGGACGTTAGGACAGGATTTTTTTCAAATTCCCCTAGCTACGTACTGGCCTCGTATTGTCATTATAGCATTTGTTTGTGATTTTTATTCAACTACAAAGTGTGCAAGAGAATTTCCCATATTGCTTCGATGGTGACAACTCTCTAAACATTAATTTTGCTTACATTTATTTCATTACTATTTGTAAGGATTTCGTAGTAGGCGGCAGCAAATATCAAAAGATTTTAAACTCCTTAAATGTACTTTTACAGGTTACACCAACGGACAATCTTCAATGTTATTATGGATTGGGAAGAAGTTGTAGTGAATGTCCTCAGTTAATTTGCTGTAACTATTTGAAAATAAAATAATAAATAAGAAAGTTTGTTTTGACGGTCATCCTGTCCGTGGCGGTGGTTTGATCCTTGACATACCCAACAGACCACGTTTGATCCTTGACATACCCAAGTTTGATCCTTGACATACCCAACAGACCACGTTTGATCCTTGACATACCCAAGAGACCACGTTTGATCCTTGACATACCCAACAGACCACGTTTGATCCTTGACATACCCAACAGACCACGTTTGATCCTTGACATACCCAACAGACCACTCGAAATGTATTGTGGCCGGATCTTGCTGCCTGTAAGGCAATAGAGCTCGTACTCATTGTTCGAACAGCATTGTTCCGGTAGTTAATTTTGGCCAGAAAGTGTCGTGGTCGAAAAGTATTCTAGTCTATTCTTAAAGCTAATAGGGTTCACAAATGGCACATTTAAACTATTTTGTTCCTAAATGTGCCGAGTGTTATGGGCCTGCACCAGATTTCTGGCCAGTGTAGTGTAGGCCAAGCTCATGGATCACCCGGATTCGATTCAAGCATGGCGCATTTTTATCGCCATTTAATTTCTAAACCCCGTCCGCTATGACGCAACGAGAAGATCGGAGTTGTCTATCGTGCGTTACGCATAGCCTCAATCCACTTACCCGCGGGGTACTTTGGTTACATTTGTGTGGTTAAAGTATTACCAATGAACCCCTTTTTTCATTCAAGCAATGTCCGTAAGGAATCTCAGCATAAGTATAGCATATAATCAAGGTACAAGAATTGAACGGGTTTAGATTCCCCGCAAGTATTATAAATCTACATATGTATATCGATCGGTCACTGATACTATTTCCTCGAGATCGGAGTAGTACTATCGGTGAAATATACTAGAGCTCTTGAATGCATGTTGGTTTTCAAGTGTTAGCAAGAATAAAAGTTAAGTCGTTTGAAAAAAAGTTAGGTTTATTGCAATTAAGCACAAGAAAATTGATCGGTAACGGTTTGAACGCGATACATCCATTGTCTAACGTCACGTAAGATGCCATTAGTCGCCGAAGGTACAGCATTTTGCCGTCCCACCCGGAAACTTGGGACGAGCCGTAGCGTCCAACCCTGGCGACTTTTCGATAGCTTCTTAAACCATGACTCGTCAACAACAGTAATACCCGCAGCATGGAGAACAGCAGGGCGTGCAGCAAGAGTAGCACGGTCCGCAGGGACTGCAGCACGAGTAACAAGGGTAGCAAGGCATCTTAGCGCGTTCGTTTGTCCACACGTTTTCCCTTAACGAATGATATAACAACCGTAGTGTGTACAGGCGTTTAAATGGAAAGATGGGAAATTTCAGAAATTTCAATTTAATAATTTTCGTTAGTTAATTCCTGTATGTTGAAGGTTTGAAGTTTGATTTTGTTATGCTCTGCATTCACACCGTTTCTATAAAGAAACCTCGTATTAAGCGAAACGTTCCATCATTAGAACATTTCAAATTCAATATTTCAAATTTTTACTGAAAGATATCATTCATGCGAACAATTACTAGCAAAAAAGTTTTCTATACGGCCTGCAATAAAAAAATACAACCATCTCATATAATTGTAACTTCTTGCAGAATCTTTTTGTAATTTTATGAAATCTTAAAGGCATCTATTTTTAATACATTGCATTACTAATTGTAAGTATATCAATTTAATTATAAAATATCATTACAACCTGTCAATGAATACTTCAATATATTTCTTACCAATAATACAATTCCTCTAATTTAACTTAAAATAAATCTTATTGCGTAATTGCAAGAAATATTACATAATTTTTGATTTACTAACTACATTTATTAAGACAATTTCCAGAAATAAAATAGATATCAATGCCATAATAAAACTCAAATCAAAAGAAACCAGAGAAAGTTTTTCAATACAAATTTTATTAAAAAAAAAACTTTTTTCTTTTAATTTTCTTGAATTTCTCACCAAACACTTCCAAGTAATTGTAATTTCAAATTTGTAATACTAATTATGAGTTTTTTACTTTAATACCAAAGACATTTAATTCGATTTTTAAGTTAAATATATTCTTAAAAAATCTTTCGGTTTGGTTTTTATATAAATATACATAAAAGTAACATATATATAGGTAGACAAAAGTATGAGTTATGATCGTCGTTTTTTGATTGGTTAATTCTATAGGTACTCTGTTAAGTTTGAGCTTATCAACATCGTGTAATTAAGTGAAGGCATTCGTAGACCTCGAGGAAAACACTTAAATATAATTTAATTCAGGGTCGCCGTTTTCTTTAAATATGTCGTTTTTTTGATAAATAATGCGCATTTTCCACTTTTTGTAATGTAATCAAAATTTCTTATGTTTTAATAGAAAAACGAACAGAGCTATAACCGACATTAAATTAGCGATTTTACATTGATTACTGGTACTTCTACGTTGTATCTATTCTCGGAAACGGTGTAACCATATAATTTAGCTGGATTTAGAGCTTTTGATTATTAAAACGACAATTCGCAGAACCTACCAGCAACAAGGTTCACATGAAACTAAATTTCTCAGAATGCGTCCTATGAATTGTGGTCGTAATTGTAATAACTTTGTAGGACTACGTTGTGATTGGCCCCCTTGCTATAGTTAAAGAAAATAATATTATTATGAAACACTTTATGCTTTTCAAGCACGTATTATATTTGTATATTTTTAGAAAATTTGAGTATTTAAAAAAATTATTTTGAATTTAAATATTTATATAAAAATTAAATATAATGACGAACAGAATAAATCACAGTCAATTTTTATTATCATCATCATAAGCTTGTAACAGTCCATTGCTGGACAGCGGCATCTCCAAGTTTAATGACTAGAAACTGTATGTATTGCTGCCAGTGACCGACTCCTGGCGCAGTGGTTTATCCACTTGCCTTGTAACACGAAGGTCCCGGGTTCGATTACCGGGCCGTAGAAGTATAAGGATTTATCGAATCCGTTTAGCTAGCTACAACCCTCAATGTCAATTTGCCGCCTTATCAGCACTGCTATTTTCCGGCAGTTATATATGTCAGAGCTGAACACACTTCACCATCTTAACTAAACATCAGGTGTAGTCGCGGCCAAATGTTAGCCCATTACCGATAAAAAAATGTATCAAAATAAAATAACTATGTCCTAACTTATTATAACTTTACTCCGATATTTCAAGTGGAGTTCGGTTGGAACATAATAATTATCAAAAGTAATTTTAAATTAATTTTCGGCTGTTAATGTAGATCAGCCGTTCGGAAAGTTACTGGAAAGATTTATGTGCAAAGTTATTATTTTTCTTTCTATAGGAAGTATAGACAAACGAGGTAGCGGTTCACCTGATGTAGAGTGATTACCATTGCTCATAGACAGCCGCAACACTCGGGCAGTCACAACTGCGTTACCGAATTTATATATTAATTCTTAAAAAACTTATTCATACCGATTTCTTTTTATGATACGTGTACAAATGCCCATTATTAAAATCTCAATTCGCGTTAAATGGTGATGTTATTCTTTGACAAATAATTATAATATTTTTTCTTTTGTATTAAATATACAAAACCATAATTATTTCAATAATGAACACTGATCAACCCTTCAGATGTTGAGTAGGCGAGAATTAATAACAGAGCACAGCACAATGTAAACTTTAAGCAAACTTTCAGAATTCATTTAATAATATTTATTGTTTAATAAAAGGAATTGTGTAGAATTTGAAATATTTTATCGACATTATATCTAAACTTTATAGATAATAGTTATTATGGTAAAGTAGCTTAAACTATTTCTAACAGTAGAGAGTCCAATTATTCGTACTTACTTTGATCTGTGACTAAGTAGACGTGTGACATCTTGTGAAGGGCTGTGTCCAACAAAAAAAGATAAAATGGCTCAACAGAAGATTAGGGCCAAGACTGTAACACAAGAATACGCTTTGATTGGCGCCCTTTTCTATTACATCAAGCATTTTACATTACAACCTAACCTAAGAGTTTTGTAGTTTTTCATGTTTTTTTTTATTTATCAATTTTATTATATTTACCATACAATATTAATAATATTTAAAAAATGGAGGTGTACATATTTCGCCAATGATGTAAAATTTAGCGCCCCAAAACATGTAAATACTGAAATGTTACTGTACAAATCCTTTTTTATTTCAACAAAGCGCTAACAATTTACCTATGTTTCATATGATGGCATGTGGACAACGGTCTCATTGTTAGATAGATGCTGAAGCGCGCACGCCCAAAATAATCTGGCGCTAATGTGTATTACTGTTGGAACACAGCGATGCTGTTATGACGACAGATTAACAAATAGTATGATAGCTAGCTCAGTGTTCGAAAAAACCCCAAACCATATCCCGACTTCTCTCATTTGGCCCCAGAATTGAAGCCGATACCTCGGTGTTACAAGGCGAGCAGTAAACCAATGCACTGCAGATGGCAGTCACAATAAAACCCACTAAATAAATCTTATCAATGCGTTATAGTCGTTTTTTTTAGTTAATACGGGGCAATCTATATAATCCTCGTCCTAATTCATTTGACAATAAAGTTCGCTTTGAAGTGTTATTTTTAGAAAATGCAGTAGCTACATAGTGGTGTAATCTATGATTTATTGTGCAGGCAGATGGTAAGCAACAGATTATAGAAAGTGAAACGGGTCGGAACATCTGCCGCATATGCGGGCGACATCGTTGCTTCCACAACATAACTGTCACACGGTTAAATGACATAACTCACATTTTCAACAAAAAGTGTATCTCGTAATAAAATGCACATTAATCATTTCCAATTTCTTTAATTCTAGTAATGCGTTGTAGTAATACATGCCACATTATTACAAGAATTTAATATGTAATAACAAGATAAATGAAAAAATTATAATAATATTAAGAACAACCGTTTATTTCAGGCCAAATTACGAATAGAATTGTTAGCATAAATTATTAAATTCTTTAACAATTAAGGTAATAAAATATTAAAACATTTATTTCATTGTGAATAAACTTCTTCATATACTTACCGTGTTTTGTATAATTTATGTTGAGAGGCCCTTTCCAAAAATAAATTATATTTTACACTTAGGCGGGACAAGTCCCTAAATAGCACTATCCTGATTTAGTAGCGTTAAAAGTTAAGTTATTAAAATTAAGTAGTTTTAAATTTACATTTTTAATTTATAAAATATCGTATATTTTATAGAAGAAACTTATATTAAATTCATTGTTCTACTTCTGATAAAAAAAAAACATCTTCACACCTCAATGATTTTGACAATTTGGGAAAGAGTGCCTTGAGGCATAAAGTCCGCATGTAGTAAACAAATAGTGAATAATCAATTAGTCTAAAACTTACATCACCACATATGTACTTTAAAGTCATTTCAAATCAACGATTTCTTTATGGCTCGTAAATAGCCGCATAACGTATGTTTATGTTTATACGTAAACTATTAGAGGAAACTTTAAATGGAACTATAAAGTGTTTAGCAAAAAGTGGTATGAGTAATCGGTGGGATCTATTGCATGAAACGGGCATAGGCAGCGTGTTTGTTACTAAAGTGGAAATTTACATAATCTGTTGACGCGAATAAATAGAAAAAATGCTTGGCAATGCACTTCAGGGTTGTAGCATGTCTTTTTATTTTATTTAAAAATAGCGGTTATTGATGTTTCAACAAAAACAGGTGTTTCTCAAAAATTCAAACAGCAATTAAACTAAGGGAATTTGTTCACAATTTTATTTTCTAAATTTTTTTTAGGAGAAACCTTTTGTTATTCTTTGTAATAAAATAGGCCTATTTTAAACCTGATACCTTTACATAGTGTCAATAAACGTTCTTTAAAATTGGTTGAATAGTTGTAAAAAATACCGGAACAAATAGACAGACAGACATATATAATTTGTAATTAGTTTTTTTTCATAATCGTGTAAGCATTCATATTAATTAAGTTAAAAGATGTGAAAAAGTTATTTCAAAATGTTTTTGTACAAATGTATACTCCCCTGCCAAATGAAAAAGAATATACGAAAATTAATTTGACGCAATCTTTTAACAAACCTAGATACAAGTACTTTATTACAGAGAACATTTAAATGATAAAAACAACTCCAAAAATTATCTGTGCTTAGTTATTACAGGCCGTTCTCAGCCCTGCTGCAGGTAGTTAGAGGACCCAATTTTCTGTATTAATGCCCGGAGCGGGGGTGTGATACAGTGATTTCACGGTACACGCAATTAAAGCGGGAACGCTTGCTATTTCCGGCCGCTTTATTAGGTTAGATCACGCACTGGCGAGCGCGCGAGCAGTTCCTAAAACCGTGCCTTGTTGCTGCCCAACGTTTCCTTCGAGCGAGTTCCAATTGCCAATTACGTTGAAACGCCATTAGTTTTAAATTAATACAGTTATCGATTCGATATTCATAATTTCCTTTTAGAAATTAGACTGTTTTCAATTTAATTATCGTATCACATAACTTCTTGGACATTATTCATAATTAACGACTGCATCTCTAAAATAAATCGAAACGTGCAAAAATAATAATATTTTTAATAACTTTTAGATGCTGTCCATCTACTTTAACTTAACTTTTACAACTGTTCATGATCTTAATTCAAAAACGAAAGTCAGAGAAGATGTTACCTTGACGGTAACATGATTTTTTATAAGATAGTTCTCCTAAATCTCATTTAATATTTATTCAAAATCAATAAAACTTGTATAAAATTGGTGTCCATAGTTTAAGGAAATTACTAAAAAGGTAATAAACAAAACATTTTAAGGCATCTGACGTAAAATGTATATGACTTTGTTATTAGTCATGACAGACCAAATATTTTCTGTTAATAAAAACTTTTTATTACATCTGTGTCATAAACAATTCTCATCATCTGTATTAATTTATCGAGACATAACTAAAGACCGTTGTAATGATGAACTGGAATTCGAAATAATAAAAACTTTATTTTGGTTAATGGAAGCGAGTTAATTTTGTTTTTCGTCGTAGTTAACAGGACGTCCATCATTTCGTTCCCAACCACCCCATGCTTCCGAGAAGCAGCGAATACGGCAGCCGTCAACCGTCACGCGGGTTCGAATTCTAAACCCACGTCAAATTTGAGCGAACAAAAACTACTACACGCGCTCGTCACTACTGGCGGCAAAAAAAAAATTTCAACCTATAAATAACAAGGAATATTATATAGCTGTACTTCTTGTTTCATGTCAGTATTTAAAATTATCAATTATAATTTCAAATAAGTAATCTAACATTCGTAGGCTAGGGATCCATGCATGCAACGGGAAACGTTAAGATAGCTTTACAGTATTGCTTTCTGCCAAACTCAATAAATAATCATTGGTGAACTCGACAATACCAAAAATATGTGTGTTTAATCCTATTGTTTACTTAAATCATCTGATAATTAGTAATAATAACTTTGAATACAACTGGCGCAGTGGTGAAACTGCTGAACTATCTTGTTGCACGGGGACCTCTGATCCAGTTCCGGGACCACATAAATAGTAAAGATTGCTACTAAACTCATGTTATAAATCTGCGGCATTAACAGCGTCGGAGTATTTCAAAGGTCATACAATGTTAGTCAGACTATTCTAGACGCCCTTATTATCATTTAACATCATTTAAAATTGAGGTCAAGTCTTTGTTAAATCAAACCTTAATAATTTTGTCAAAATCCACTCTAATTTTTTCCGAGTACGATACGAATGTCTTGAATTGTAATTACTTATCATTAAGTGGGCTTTAACAACGGATCTAACTAAAAATTAACTTATATAACTTAACACAGCTTTTACTAATTTCCGGACTTCTTGATTATTTTACACCTCCCTAACTGATTCATGGAATTCTTCGAAGCTACCATCTGAAGTTTGATCAACGCTACTCTCTAGTTTACGGTTACTTCGTATAGGATTGCCATTTCACGGTAACACATCGGTGTGTCGCAAATTTCGGCCGAACGAATTTAGTATTCGTTTATAGTTCCAAGATGGCGTGAAATTTGACTTTACCGAGAACGTACGTTTCGCTGAAGGCGTCCGTTCGGTTATGATTCTAAGTAGTGACTCACTGGGTGCCTGTTACCGGGAATGGCTGGACGACGGCTACCTCAATAACTGTACGGTTATCTTTAATGTAAACGAAATCTCCAACGAACATTTCTAATGTAACTATAACGGAACGTATTCTTGTTTAAAATTAATAATTAAGCGGGGGCACACTACAGTTTTCTGTCAAGTGAACTGGAGGTCTTTTATCTGGATAGCTAACACGAGTGCTAAGATAAATAATAAGATAAAGGAATAACTAGGCATTACTAAAGCGCACGTGATGCGTTTAAAGTTTGCAAACATCGTCTATCTAACAAATATAAGGCAGGCAAGTTTATATGGTTGTTGATATATGATATATGATATCTATAAACTACAATATAATGTATAATGCATTATATTGGATATTACATAATATTCTGTTAACTGATATATTCTTACTATATAAAAAAAAAAATGTCTATAGTCCAAAATTCGTAACAAATTACATGGACATTTATTAGTTTTGAGAAAAATAAGACGATCTGCTAATGGATGACTAATAGTGTCCACAATTATCGTGAAATACGATGATAAATGTCTCTTCCTTTGGTAGTCGCTTGTCGATGTTATTGCATTAATGAATCACTACACTACAATAACATCGACGTATTGTATTTGATATTATTTTTACACATAGGCAATTAACACTTCACATGACGCGTTATTTGGACGTTATAAGGTGTCGTAAATTAATTTTTTCAGCAATCTGCTATCACTCGACGTCAATTTTACACGACGTTAAGATGAAAATGGTAAAGCGTGCGCGCATACTCTAGCTCTCACATGTATAACTGCTGAAACACAGTACTGATATCATGACCGCAGTTTGACAGTAAAGTAATAGCCAGCATGGTTGGTACGCAAATACACTGCAAGAAACGAAACTCCACCCACACCTCATTATTAGAACCTAGATTATTACGTCATTTAAGTTTATATTTGGTAAGCTGAAGAATTAATAGCTGCATTGTTTAGGGAAACCGCTTATCAACTATTGTGAAGTAAATGCAGTGATTATTGAAAATATGAATAACTTTAACATTATTAGTATGTTTAAAAAAATGGAATCTCGATTTCATTCAATCATCATTTCAATCATTCAATAATTTATTAAAATATTTATGTCTTTAGATTTTAACGATAACTTTTTCTAAAACCATCAAACCATCAATGTTAAAATATACAGAGACTATCCCCACCCCGCCCGCTTCGGTAGGCGTGGTAAATTAGTTATTTATTATTAAGATTATCACTTTCCAGTATTTCTTATAATTTTCGAGGCTTTCAACACAGAGAATAAGAAGTTCCATTGAAACTTGTACACCTACTTTCCTCCTTTAACAGAGGAATTTAGAAAAACTCTCCCTAATCCTAATTTCAGATCTCTAAGACCTGCAATTTACTGTGTCTGTTGTTATATAGATCATACCAGTCAGTCAGGACTTTGAATTTTACATGTATAAATCTTTAAGTATAATTTTGCTTGTTCTTAACAAATAGTATACTAAAATTGAAAGAACTTGTATTCTCTAGCAACCGTAATACAACTGTGGCGGAACTGCAACTTCTTTTGTATATATATATATATA
>DWQX01003779.1:0-16687 GCA_018245475.1 Pharmacophagus antenor
TATTTTGAAATGATTATAATCACACGAGATTATAAAGAATTAAATGTTAATAATGAGGTACGTGTTACCGTGATACTTCAATGCAAGCCCGAAAGTCCTGTATACACCGTTTAAGTGTTATAGTGTACTTAAATTAATAAATCGTGAAACCATGGAGAAAAAAATTAAAAAAACACGGAATAATTTTTTTTTGTTTTATGTACATGCCTATATGTGTATATAATTGGGCTCATACTGCAGCCATCCCTCTGCCATGTTGTTTATATAATATCAAAAATCATAGTCTGTTTATTGAAATTAAGTGAGTAGCACTTTTTCACATCTTCATTTTTAGAGAACACACTATTTCGCTCACTTTCACCCCCTTCATATGCGTTCTAAATATGAAGAAGAAACACTGCCATAAACTTTGCAGCAATATAATTTTGCATTTATATATGTCAGGCGTCGGCAACCTTTTGAGTCGGAAATGCCAAAAATTACAATTAGCAAAATTTCAAAATTAAATATATAGAGCCACCAATAACTTTCTTCCCAGAAATAAATAAAACATGCATAAATAAAGTTTTTTGATTAATTAAAGTAATTTTAATATTTATAATAATAATATGTGTTTAAAAGGTTTTTTTTATAAAATACATAATATTCACGTACGGGGCTAGATAGCCGCTTCATATCTGAAGACCCGCAAGCGGCCCGCGAGCCGCATGTTGTCTACTTTTGACTTAAGTAATTTGATCAATATTTTTCTAATTTTTTAAATTATGTAAATATTTATACAGACCTGTGACTATACTTATATTTTTTTATAATATCAAATTGTATTATCCATTACTCATTAATTCATGACGTAACATATTTTAGGTATTTTAAACTGAACGAATTAAAACATCACACTATCACCGCACACACTTACACGCTTCGCCATCTAGGGCTTCATTGTCACTTAACATCAGGTGATATCCAGGTCTTCTTTTTAAAAGGTTTTCCCGTAACCTTTTAAAAAAAAATGAATTGTAATATTAACAATTATTCTAAAGTTACAATTGTTGTGTGGTGCATGTCGTATGAATTTTTCTTGATGATTTATTTCCTTAAAAGTATTTTAATTTAATTTTTCGGCTAAAATTAACATTGGAAGTTGTCTTAATTTATACCTAAAGACATCCCTCTTTAAAGATGTAGTTATAGTACACGCGTGCTTGAATAGCGGATATAATTTTGTTCTACGATGTAAAAACCCGAATTTTCATTGACATAAGGATTCAATGTTTTATTACGGCAAAGCAATTTCTTGTTCTTCTTTCCGCCTCTACCTTATTAAGCGAAATTGATGCAACATAATACATGGAAGTAACATATTGCATCAATTCATCTCTATTGTTTTATTAGTAACATTTTTTATACCTAAATTATTCTACGCACTATATTAGTACTTTCTTTGATTTTAACTCCAACTTTACCTCTATTTACTCTTATATTCAATGCGAAAATAAAAGAACTCTGATCATACATGAGAAATATTTTTGTTTTACGTCATTACCAACAATAAACTGCCGAGAAGTGTACAGTCATAGTGCAAAAGTAAAAAATCACGTGGAACACCAACTGTCTTTTTTACTTTATTCTTAAAGTTTTGAATTCTTTCGCACAATACAAAGGTATAATGCATGAAAAAAGCGTATTGGATCTAAAGGACAGATCAATGTACAGTAGGACAACTAAGAAAGAATCAATTTAAATCAAGTCACCATTACCCCGTATAGTTGTGACAATGCACGAACACTCGGCTCAAAAGTAAGCCTCTCAGTGTCTCAAACAGATCTAGATCTACATTCTCCTCTGATTGATTGAAAGTTGACACGTCAGGAGACGAGGTGCCCACGCGCTAGTCCCTCGCGTGCAAGATGATACCATCGCCTCTCTCACTCGAATAGTAGCTCGTAACAATTAATCCTGAATTAAAAGCTAATAAATTGTTTTTCGAAGATGGTCTCTTCACGCAATTTTACGATCTACATCTACGTGTATAAAAATTAATTATAGAAATTGTTTTAGATCTCTAAACTCCGAAACAATTATATAATGCAAAGTAAAATTTTGGTTTCTTTTACAAATTTGTTATAACTTATCATAAGTAGGTGCTAAATTTCAGCATCTGTAACGTGTAACGACCATTATCAATATTACTATAAACCAAAAAAAATTATAACGGGGAATACATTTATGCTATCCACTTTTTTATATTTATTTAGTTCAATCGGTTAGTGTTGCGTTATATAATTATTTATTATAATAAATATATTCTGATAGAACAACTTAGTCACTTCTGATGGTTTATTTTAATCCACTACATAATAGAATGAACTAGAGCCTGAGTACATGGCGATAATTATTTCTACCAAAAATGTACATACCAACGATACTTTAGAAATTGAAGAATAAATGACGGGGTGATAGTATATTTAAACGTTGAGTTACACCAACATGTTGACACTTCGGAAGGAACGACAGAACAGAGCGAAATGGTATGATATATACTTTTGTATTGTGTTGTTAGGTAATAAAGAGTCATAAAGAAAATTAATTTTCAACTCGCGTCCATACTTCCTTATACCTAAATATTAATACTGACGTCCGGCGTGGTTAGGAGTGAACAGTAACACATGAACAAATCCTTTGCAGTCTTTAAGGACAAAACTGATAAAAACACCTTTATTTGTGCCTTTAGTTTTTATTATAATATAGAACTTAAGCGTTCAAATGTTTTTTATTGTACTTAGAACCTATATTTTATTCGATTTCGAGAAGTTCATTAAAATTTTGCGGACATCAGTGTTATTTAAAAATCGTCCGGATTCGCACAGAAAATAAGAACTGGTAAATAATCAGTGCTTTCTATTTTCTCACTCCTAGGGTTTTGTAATTAAATAATGTTTATCGCTCAAAATTCTAACAAAACAATAACAGATTAAAAATGACTGCCGTTCTTATTTATTCTATTCTGTTCTGTTTTTCAATAGTTTCTTCTTTATTTAATGTTGTCTTACCCTTTAATAACTTATTATTAATATTGAGAAATAGAATTTATTTTTACATATAAGGGTGTGTACTGAAAACCAACTGATTAGCTGAGTACACACCTTTTTGATTCCTGTTATTTTTGATTTATTTATTTATTTAAATTTTTTTATTTGTTGCTTCAATGTCCATGAAGTACAAATGTTTCAAACTTTGAATCAAATAGACAATTTTATTTATTTCTGTACTTTCTTTGGGTTGAATTTTGATATCTTTATAGAACTAGCCTCGCGTCATAAATTTTCAAATGAAAGACATTAGACTATTAATTGTTTATTTAAATTAAATTGTAAAACGTATTTACTTTATACAAACGTGTTTTTTGTTCGTATTGTAAAATTTATAAAATTAAACAAACAAGTTTTGACATGATTAATTCTCTCAAATTTTTCTACGTACATGTAGTACTAGTAGCATTAACTGACCTTCCAACTAATATCAAGTGACATAAATCAATATAGTGCTAATGTGTGGTATTTAATAAAAATTGTAAGTTTTTTAAAGTGACATTGTAGTTTTGAATTTATCATATGAAACCTTTTAATAATTATCTAAGCAATTAATCATGAAAATAATTAAAAATCCAACTTTAACTTCGCTGAACACTGAAAAAAACGTAATAGGCAATCAATCATAGGTAAAGAAAACACGTGTTTTGAATTTATGTTTTGTCTACTGCATTTATCTTAGACAAGATAATTGATATCGATTATGATCATCCGCAATCATTACACATTATAAGTAAAACCTTTTCAGTCGAAGTTTAGGCGCCAGTCTGCTTTGCGACCATGGCCGATGCAACTCGAAGTTTTTAACATTTACTCGATATAGACTTGAAAAAGTTTTACCTATAAGATAAGTAATATTGTCAAGCATTCTGAAAAATTTCAACCATTAGTAATTATCATAGTCCCCTTAAACAAATTGTATATTTTAGCCTGCCCCTACATTTATTAAAGCAAATGCCATTACTCGCTTTAATGAGTATGTTTTTTTGTCTAACATAATCTGAAAAAAAAAGCACCTTTGTCTTTATTCTTAAGGGTGTTCATAAAAATAAAACAGAAATTAAAAAATGACGAAAGATTTATGGCATTTAAAAACAATCAATAACAACATTGTACCATATTTCTACGAAAATCACTTTTAAGACATGCAATAAGGAGAATTTTATTTGCAGATAATACTATATACAATTATACTATAACGTACAGATAACATTATTCTACAATTAATGTAAAATACATATGTATTTACACCCAGTAATATAAAATGAATAAGCGAGATACAGGTAAAGTTTTCCCAGGCTCATTTAGTTACTGGTCTATTGTGTCTCATTCGTATGCCTGCTACATCATTGTTCCGTCATACATTACTAGGATTCCTTCATCACGTCATAATCGTAAATATCAACCTATAAAATCATAGTCTTATCAATATTGTGTTTATTATATAAGTTATTGTTTGTACATTGTATCAACTTTTGTAACACTTACTTGTTTATTAGGATAAATATAATCTTATTGGTGATCTTAAATGTTAATTAAATAGAGATATGGAGATATGATGTAATAAAATTAAATTATAATGTCTCTTGATATGATATGATTTGATGTGGAAATCATAAAAATTAAAATATATTATATGCTTTCATCTCTTAACCTCTTGAGGGACGACTTTTAATTAACAAAATAGTGATATAAGTGAATTATAAAATTCCAGTAAAATCTATTAATTTTATTTTCATTGGTGGTCAAGTAAAGGAAAGTGAAGAAATATTAATATATAATATGTTAAAGATTTTCAACTGTTTATTAATGTCAACTAACTGTATGCAAAACTAAACGTTCACATATCAAGGGCCAGGGGTTGAAAAGGTTAAATAACATTCTTGTGTTTTGTTAATAATAACAATTGAATTCTACTAGGTAATTCTTTCCCGCGACGCGCCTCCATCGCGTCATACCTGTATTTAAAAGTCGGCGAAAGAAAAAAAATTCAAAACAGTTAGTTGTACGGTCGGCGAAAGGTAAGTAATAGATCGATGTTTACATTCAGACCGCGCTCCTATAACGGTGCGATGCTGAAATGTAGGGTCCGGCGGTCGTTCGCGACACCATTGTTTAGCGAACGGATTATATAATAAGCTTAATGTGTTCGGAATTTGTTTTTATGAATATCTAAGTATTTGCTATAAGAGACACACACAGTTTGAGCTTATAAGTTAAGGTTATCATTGTTAAGACGTCGTCGTTAACGTAAATAACGTTTTCATACGGTTTGTTTAAGGTTTATTTTTAATTGAATAAACTGTAACTCGCTGAGAGAATGTGATAAGAAATAATTAATAATTGTGGTAGAAGAGAACACTAGTTCTTAATGTTAACCATATTATTTATAACCTGTTTCTTCAACAATGTTTCATTTCACAATGTTTCAGATTTGACGGTGTTCACATATACTTATTCTTGATTTACAAGAGGCAGGATCGTGGACAGACACTGGTATATATAATGATAAAAACAGTATCGTAACTTTACTTTTTTTAACGTAGAAAGAGCATTTCATAAATTTTACTATTTATCAGTTACGTCTACGTGAGGCATAATAGAATTTTCAATAAACTGCTGAATCAAATTTAATCTAGTTTTCGTTGGGTTAGAAAAGTTTCTAAATCTTAAATTTTCTTAGACATAATTGAAAAAAAAGCATCAACCATTTATGATAACCTTCACAAATCAGGGATGACATTTTTAGTAATCTTTTTTTATTTAAGATTGAGGACTAAAATTTTAATATAAATTAGTCACTTCCGCACAAGTTTATTATTACAATATGGTTTTAAATACATTTGTTAATGATTTCAAATTTATAAAGCTTAATAGTCCTCATCCAATGTTCTTATTTGACCTTCGCACTATTCATTCGCTGTGATAGTACAAACGTACCGCTTAGTATCACAAACGTGTATCGCCCGCCAACTCCTGTTCCCGCGCTTTTGGATCTGCGAACCGCTCTACACTTCCTGCTTTTTAATTAGGCTAAATCTCTTTTTGAAGAGCCGGAATACAATCAGGCTTAACACGTACAAGATACGGTCTCCGCCGACCGTTTCACTTGCGAATTATTCAAAAGGCGTGCCGTTATATTTAGCGCTGGTTTTAGTACTCCATTTTGAATTTGGACACGCAATAAAGCACCATGAATATACCGAGTGTAATAAAATTATGCCACAATTTGAAAAAATTCGCTCAGATTTCTTAGAGGACAGTGTCTACGTGATCAAACTTTAAAATAACCGTAGTCTTGAAATAAAAAGTTAACAAGACCAAAAGTACAAAATACAACATTTATTAAAAATAAAAAAAAAATGACATAAAAGTCATGAAAGTTGTTGTGCAATAAACGGTTGAGTCAACTACTGTTTACGTAAAACACATTTTCTTGTTATTATATTTATTTATGAAAGAGTCCAGCACTTTTATAAGCAAAAGAAAATATTTATTTGGTTTTTATGTCTGGCACTAATCTACAAGAAACGAGAAAAACTAATTGTAAAAGTAAAAACTAAAACCGTAACGATTAATAGAATCTGTGAGAAATGAAAGACAGTGTAAACAACTGAACATAACACTTACGACATTGTGCCGAATTTCAACAAACCAACTCGTGCGCAACTATCTCTTTCACCCCAAACGCTTCGTTCGCAAGCTGAAGCGGGATTTCCCAACCCCCACATTGTAATTCGCATCCAACGTTCCAGTGGTAAGGCTAAAACTTGAAATTTTTATGTTAATTACATTGCATTATAGTGTGTTCTAATTGTTACACTAGTTTCGCTAGTGCGCGGTCAGTGAGTGGTCGTGTGTTGATCGTTGTGTTGATCGGCTGCGCACGGTTCTGCACGGATCATGGATCTGCGGAATCGTAAGATATTAAGATTCAAGACCAAGACCAACTTGTCGCGGTCTTCATCTATATCGACGCCCAGGTAATAAATCAATAAAAAAAAGTAGTTTGTACGTTTATTTAAAAAAAAAATTCACACGATTTTGCGAAAGCTATTTATTGTCGATCTCTTCATATTTGTTGTGATGATGTCGGATCTAATTACGTAAAAACTCAATCTCATATGTGGTAAGATTAACTTATTTGAATTATCATATCTAAGAGGTATATATGTCTAAAGACTATGGGCAGTTTTACCATAATCATTAGTTGTAAATCTTGTGAAATAGTTTAACATGACATAAATAATATATAATTCATCATTTAAACCTTTCTATAAAAAAATATATCACTATTCTATTTACATCAAAGTCATTACTCTGGCAACTGGACAGAAAGTCTTATTATTAATCCTTTTATACAAATTAACAATGTTTTGGGAATGTAAATATTTACTAATAAGTAAAAATATTGACAAATGTTGCAATGTATAATAGTTAATAATCATTTATTCTAGTTAGAGGCGACTTTCTGTTATATATTTTGGTAATAACATATTGTTATCGCAAAGAGTCATGTTCAATAAAGAACATTAACTGTGATGCAATAACAGTACACTCACTACTACGGAATTGTTAGCCGTCACTCATTGACTGACATTAAACATGAGAATTCATATGTGATTACGAACTTAATTAATGCATGATTAATATCCGGGTTAACTTAACTCCTTGGGTAAAAGATGAAGAATTATGTGTAACACATTACTGGCCGCTTCATATTTTTAACATTTATAAATATTTCAAGTTTGCTAATAGTCTCATGGTACTTAACACGATTTGCATTAGTTGAATCGACTTCGAATAAAAATAATAATACTTTATTCGGTTCTATCGTATCGCTTAACTCGTTCACGTCGGCGGGACCCACCGATGGGGCACCCCGCCCCACGGACAGCCACGCGTCACACTAATCTCTTCATTAGGCGTTAAGTACTCCAACGATACACTTACTACCTTAAATCTATTTAACGGTCAATACCTTAAAATAGTAGGCAAGGATAATACTCTATAAAAATATGCATCATATCGTTAATACGAATTAGCTTTCTTTTGTCGGTACAATATGCTCCGTAACCTTTTTGTTGAATACGATTGCCGCCCACGGGGAGAAACATGAAAATCGACCCCAGTACGAACGTGTTTAAGTACTCCGCCCTTGGACAAACGGATTCATGGTTAGATTCACGCTATATACAGCAATTTTACTACGTACACTTGAAGTGATTAACACTAGATCTATCGAAACATTTTTATGGTTTACTTTTCGAGTCTGTAGTAATTTTGTGCATAATTCGATTCTTATTTTTTCTGTTTCGCGATAAAATGTTTAAAAAAATGTTGCCAGAGACGGTATAAAAAAAAAATTTCAAACCCATATTTGTGTACGAAACTTTTTATCTAGGGTAGGTCCGTCAAAGTAACGGGTCCGGTAAAGATAATATGTTGATGACAGAGATTCGGAACTAACGGAATGATTAGTATTTCATTGGTTTTTAGAGGTAGTAAGCCCTTAGCGGCGATATCTTTTTCCGGATAAGAGTTAACAACCACAATTTGACATGATCTTATGTGACAATGAGGTCATAGACCTTCCCCAAAACCTTCGACTTTATGCGATATTGTGTATTTATCATCAAATCCCCCACAAATCATGGGTCTGTCTGGTAGACGGCGGCTATTCTCTTTTGTTCTATTCGCTATCGCAAGTCTAAATTGTGCCTCCACTTAAAATCATTCACGCACGCTACGGTGTTGAAGCATTTTTGACACCCGTTTGACCGTTCCACGATCACCTTCAATGTTATAAATAACGAAGTCAGACGGTTTTATAAACTTGGTCCGCAGGTTCAACGTGAAATTACTATCGTCGTCACTTAATTTTATTTATATACTTCTTTTGTAACCGTTACTTGTTAAGTCAGTTGATGTATGTCGTGGTTAACTGTGTTTTACCTTGAATTGTCTTTTTTTTCCTTTATATATTTCTATACATATTTCTTTAATAATGTTTATATAAGCTGTAAGGTTTGATTGATTTCTTTTATAGTACAATCGCGTTTGAGTTTTAACAAAGGCTATTAAAAAAATAATAAATTATTTTACAGCACATCGCGATAACTTTACAAGCATTAATGAGTTTATAAAGTGTTAAATTTATCGTTTATCCTTAATCAATTTTGTCAAAGTAACATAGCTACATTACCTATTACCACAACGATATTCTTTTCTCTGTCTCTCACCTTTAATCACGCATACTTTTTCTCACCTCCAATATTTAACAAGCTAGTCTTAATTAATAATTATAATAATGCTTCATATGCACTTATGTATACTTCAGTATTTACAATTACACGTTTGCAGTAAAATCTTAATTATAGTTATTAAATTTAAAAAAAATGTAGCAAGGTGTAACCTACCTATGAATATTTATATAGTCATAACACGTATCATATTGTTATTACTAATTATTTTAAAAGCAATTAAGTAACATTACGTAAGCCGGAACATTAGGAAGTAAACTCTCGGAAAACAACACTAAAATTCTGTTTATACGTAGCTCAAGAGAAAGCGGACGTTAGTGTTACGTAACTTCATTATGTAGTTTTATTTTTAAATGGAGAACTCTGGAACTGCATTGTTAAATTATAATAATAAATATGTGATCTATATTGCTAATATACGTTTATAAGTGTATCAAAAGTTATAATTTTATATTATTCTCTTTTATACGAAATTTATCTTAGTTTCATCTTTCGCAATTGGAAATTGAATATCTGGTCTCTCTCTAACATAAATTATATAATTTTATTTAAACAAAATGATTCCTAAATCTAAATTTGTCATCCTATCCAGTTATCTAACCTTGGCGGTGAACAATTGCTAATTTCCCACGAACATGTATATCTATGTACAATAACGAATTGTTTAACGAATCCTGTTGACCACCTTTTAAGGTAGAATACGTTCCAAATGTGGAGTTTAACTATCAAAATTACTTAAATGTCTTTAATTCCACAAACTACAACTTTATAAGGTTATAATAAAGTCATTAATAAAGTTAATATTAAAGGACCAAATTTAAAACGCTTGAAGGTCAGAAAAAGTTCAATGTGAAATACTTATATACGCTTTAACTTAAATCACTTAAAGTTTTAACCTGTAGACGTTATCCTGTAAACATATATTTGACATAAAATAGAATATTTTTTAGTATTTACGCATATATATATATAGCCACTGCGGCTTCCCCAGCAATATACAACTTCAAAATTACTCCTAGCTATAAAATTTCCTGGAAAAATCTACAAATGTTTTTAATACTTGTCTTTAAGGTTAAATAAATTGACAAATTTGCTTATTTGTTATTTACAACGGGCTAATAGTCAGTTTTATTATCGCATGATGATAAATGATTCTGAGGTCATAGATTGTGTAGCTCGCTAGCCCAGAATACCTTGTTACTCATGAGTTTGATTGCCGGAAAACAGCAAAGCTGCCAGTTAGTTGGCCAGGCGGGCGTAGAAAAATCTGTCTATTATTACTAATTTTATTAAAATTTCACCAATCACGTGGTCCCGGAAACGAACCGGACATTTCCGAGTTACGTCTTAGGCAATTGCATGTGAACTAACTGTCAGGACATACGATTATATCATTGTAATATTGTAAAAACGTTTTAAATGCTAAATTAACAGTTGTACCTTAATATTTCTCGCACATAAACCGAACGTAATGTTTATCTTATGCGGTATATGGACAATTATTTGCACGATACAATTTATTCTTGAGCTTTGAAGTAACACTTAATATTTGTGACTCTAAATGGCATTTCCATCGAATTACGTAGTATCGGGTTAACAATTACCAAGGTTTCATAAACGAGTAGGCTCGATTAATTTGAGCTACTTGCAGCTTTTTTCTAAGATGAAAATTATTTCAGTTGCATTAATTATTGATTGTACTTTTAGGCTAAGTCCAGCAAATGTGCAATAATATACAACAAAACACTGTTTTGTGTAATGGATAAAAGTAGCCTTTATTTTGCTAACGGTACTTGCATTACGTTGCACACGTTACTTAAGTTAATAATAGATTGCGATAGGTTAGGCATTTCTGCCGTCGGGTAACTTTATATTAAGCGCGATGATTAAGTTACTGATAGCGCGTAACGGGCACTTGTGTAAAAAAAACGCCATAACAAGACATTATATGCAAACATGCAGGAAAATCCGTTTAGTTTTTTTTTGCACTATGTACTCTTAAAAAAGATTACGTGCATTGCGAATGAACTCGAGAAAGCAATTTTAATTTTATCGCATTCGTTATTGTTTTGGTGACGACTATTATTTTTTTTAATCAACAATATTTACAACTTCAAATTAACTGTTTGCACTCCACTGTCCCCTTTAACTGGACATCGTAATTCTAGCATATCACTCGTATGTCCTCTCTTATGGAACATTGAAGTTTATTAGTAATTATGTGGAAGTAATTTAATATAGCACAACATACCGCTTGTTAATAAAATGTAATTAAAAATATAAATAAATGGTGTATTAATGCACGTTATCGCATTGAAGTAGAAGTGGGAGCAGAAGTCCGAAATCATACGGAGCGCAAAGGGTTAATATGATGTTAAGTGAAAATGAGGCGTGATACGCGAAGTCACGCTCCCCTGGATAATGAATTATAGTAGTTATATGTATAACGTTATAGTACATTTTTGCTGTTACGTCGTGTTCTGCCATTGAGTGTTCGAATGCCCGGAGATCTGTAATAAGAAAACTTGGCTTGGCTTAGAAATACAGCACAGTTTTATAATATTCACGAAAACAAAAGTTTACGTTTGTTCGAAAAAATTTAATATTAAATTTTTGCTTGATTAATACTTTACCACAATAAAAACTATATTACATACATATAGACACGTTGGCATCTATTATAGGTATAATATAATACTAATAAAGATACAATTTACGTATGTGTGAAGGGCCAGTAAGAAATCAAAAGAACGCTATAAAATATATTAAAGACAAATGACATATCACTAATATTCGGTACATCTCTCGCTATGATTCGCTGGTTTTCATCGTGATTTCGCGTGTTGCCAAATGTCACAGATGTAATGGCCTGATAGAATACCTCGCGACATAAATAGACCCGAGTAGCGGTGCTGCGGGTATCTCGTTGGCAATTCCTGAAGTGTATTCTGTAGCTATGCGTTAGAGATTCTCATAGTTCTTTCTTTTTTTATGCGTACGTTAATGTATTATTAAAAACTTTAGATACATTATAAACGGAATAGAATACAAGATTTGAATCATTAAATAAGTAAACGTACAATAATAACGAATCACTAATTTTACTAGTTACTGTAATGTTAACACAAAATGAGAAATAAGTTATGTAGAGCTCAGCATATCTCTGACATATAGATTTAGATACTTTAATTTAATATTATTTAATTACGTGTGTACATTTATGTGAAATAAATATATGAAATTTATTTATTAGTTTATATATTAGTTAATGCTATTGAGGAATGAATTTATCATCATTATTAAATTTGTTCATTATATTAAAAGGTATTTCCTTCAGTATGACCACCATGCGTTCTCTTATAAAATTAAATTTATAGTTAATAGTATTAAGTTTGATATATTTATGGATGGAAAAAATTATTAGAAATGTATCTGAATATTTATGGACATTAAGAATAATGGCCGTGAAGATTCAATTTGTAACAAAAGAGTTTAAACATGTCACGATATGTCTGCTTTCGTTAATAAACACTAGATTTACTGTCATATTTTTATTGTTATTTTTTCGAGCTCGTAATAAATTTATGCATTATTGTATTTTTATTTTTCCTATTTTGAAGTGAAATGTGTAGAACGATGTTGCCAGAGGCAGTAAAAAAAAATAAAAAATCAAATGCGCTATACGAAACTTTTTATTTAGAGTTTATCCGTAAAAATGACGGGTTCGGTAAATCTAATGTTAACAACGCATTATATTGTACAATATAAGAAAATTTCTACGTAAGTATATATATATATTAAGATTGCTCATTCATTTTTTTTTGTAGTGTTTGCTTTTCTATTACTACTAAAAATAACATCAATAAATTGAACATTCGATTTTTACAATAAAGAGATTATTAAGCTTCTTGAAAGTAGTATTTATCGTGTTGAATTTATAGTTTTGTTTTGTTTGTAGTATAAATAATCTGTTCTTTTATTAAAAAATTTATATTAATAATTTAAAATAAAATAAATTATCTTTGTAAATAATTATAAGAAAACTTTCTTGCTTACTATTAATCAGGCACAAGTATTCATAATTAAAAAAAAGTGGCAAGAAATATTATTCATATTTTCTCGAAAAATATATATCTTATAGTATTCCCGAAAAATCATCATAAGAAATTTTATCGTAATTTACCTTAACTCCTTCATTTACATAAATGTAGTCTTCCAATAATTTGTAGGCATCGTTGTACTTACATAACACAATGTTAACATTATCTAAGATCTGAGAGACACCATAGGAACGGTCATTATTTATACGACATTAAGACACTTTCACACACGAGCCGCTGTGACCTAACCGTGCGTAGGCCTTAATTATCCTTTAATAAATACATAATGAGATTAATGAAGGCACCTTAATATAATAATGAATACATAAAAGTTGTAGTATTGATAGATATGAAGAAATCGTATAAAGTTATTTAAAATAAAATACCTGTTGAAACAGTACTTACTCATTATTTCCTTAAAATTGAACATCAGTTCTAGTAATTGAAATACATTTCACATAATAAATATTTTCCAATAATTGAAATTTATTATTCATATAAGCGCTTATCATTTACTTTGCTCTCATTTGATACTCACAATAAAATTAAAATAATCTCGATAAATTTAATGGAGAAGTTTTAGTGTAATACTAAAACAGTACAAAAAAATTATCAAAGACACATAAAAATCATGCTAAATTTAAGACGTAATAATAAAGATGAGGATAACGCAGCATAGATTTATCGTATATAACGAAGGCAAGCGTTTTTTTATAAAGTAGAGGATACTTTACAAAAGCGGTTTCTAATCTATGATCACCTAGACATTTAGCGCGTACAAACCAGCCCGTCTACCACATTTGTTGACTCGGGTCACGCGTCTCCACGAGATGGCCAGACAATGTGTGGTTGGAACGGGGTATTTGTTTTTTTTTATTTTTTTATTAACAGACAGTCGCTCATGGATGTTATCCTTCATACTGGTATGACGCCTTGATCCGTTACCGCGCTTATCACTTTCATGTAAGGAATGCATCATTCTTGTAAAGATTCTCTTCTTGTTTTATAAACGGGTCATCTGAAGGAAACATGTTATAACGGCGAAAAATTACTCGTTTCATACATACAGTTTCTTTAAACTTAGCTGTTGTATTGAAATAAAAACGTGATTGCATGAAAAAAGAAACAATTCATAAATTAAATTTGTATACATTTGATACATTAAAGGTATATCGTACAGACTGATATCTACTCGTAATGTATTCGACCGACCAGATCTAAACCACATATACATAATACGTATCAACGATGCATTCCCGATCGACGAAGACAAAGTGAAACGGTAGTTTTATACCGACTTTACTCCACACACTTCTATCTTTCTGAAATGCTTGAGTTCTGTTTGCTCGAAATGTTTGTTCTGTGTGTTTATTTTTGATGAAAAGAAATTTTTCTTTACTCGTACCGTTTCAAAAGAAACATGCTTTTTTTCGGATATCGACTAATATTTCACCAAATAATTTTGCAGATGTTAAGTAACAATGAGGTAGACAGTGAAGAAAGTTCGCCAGAATACTTTTGGCTTTCATAAGTATGATAGCTGAAACACAGCAATGCTTCTATGGCGGCAGTTTGTCATTGAGGGTAGCAGAGGTAGCAGGTTCGAATAATCCTGCCACCATCCAGACTCCACGACTCTTGGAGAACGGGATTCGAATACGGCACACAAAAAAACCACTTCCCCACGGAGGCAGCCGAAAAAAAGAATGCACTTCGCAAAACAGCTGTATCGCACAGAATTCGACGCGAAAATTTCGTCAGAGCGTTGCAATTTATAAAACGAGCAATGTTTCTTTTATTCCACCGAGTTGCGTTCCATCATCCACTCCCACAATCGAGCGTGACCTTTATTAATTTACGTAACAGTTGTGTGGGTAAGGCATTAAGTGCAGCGTGCAACCAGCCAGATCTTTGCACATCGCAGATTAACTTGTCGTTAGTATATAATACACCGTCTTTGTTGTCCACGGCAGCTTAGATCAAGTTATCATCGAAGAGCCCTATTGTAAGCAACTTTAATATATATAGCGTATAAAAATCAAAGCTGACATCCATTTATGTCTATCTCGATAATAGTCGAAGTTAACTTTTTAAAGATTCGATGACGATGTTTTTATTTCATTATTTTTAAGACAGAGAAAAAGATTCCACTCATGCTATTTAGCGATCAGCAGATTCATACACCAATGTATGTATACTACAACTGGTGAGGTGAAATAGATGTCTTCGTCATATTATTGGATTTCATAATCATAATTCATAAAAGTCATAATCTTATTGGATTTCAGAAAAGAGGTGATAGGTGACACAAGAATAATGAAAATAAATAAAATTTAAAAATATTATATATTTTACAACAAACACGTATTTTGTCATCCTCTAGAATTAATATAGCTCATTACTATTTCAAAAGATACCTTTTCCTTTTATTAGCATAATAATAAAAATTAAACAATATATCACGCCGTGAATCTTCACGTTCATTATATAAGATCACAATTTGCATAATAAATTTCGTTGTATCAGGTAAATCAGACAAGAACTGACATTTCAAATCTTGACTAAATTAGATCAGATATTTGAATCGCTAATGATTAAAGACAATTACGTCATAGAGGATCACGGAACTATGAACTGTTAAAGGTCAAAGAACGGAAATTTTATTGGTATAATCAATACTAAAAATTTACACGTAATAATCTTTTAAAATAATATTAGATGTCTAAAAAACTTTTTAAAGGTAATATTAATGTAATATAAGGGTTCTTATATAATAATAAAATATTATTTTATTTTTCATTACTAATAGTATTACATCCACCGTCGTAAACTTCAAAGTAATTGAAGTGTAGAAAAAAAAATGTAAACCCAATTTTGAACTCGGCCTTCCTTTGTAATGCGGTACTTATATAAATCGTTTTCCAAACATAACACAAATATTTAGAGGTAAAGAAGAAACGACAGCAAAATCTCCCTAGCATAACTCTCTCTGAATATAAACAAGCAACCTTACTTAAAAAATAGTATCTAATCTCATTTTTAACTAACTTTCTAAGCAGCATACATAGTTTAGACATGACGTGTTTTTGATTTCAATATCGGAAGTTTGTGGGTTGCGGGCGTGTGGGTATCTTCATTGTGTTTAGTACAAAACGATAAAGCGCATTATGTTATTGAAATCTGTTCACCTGTTAAAATTTCTTAATACAAATTAATAATTTATTTATGTTTATGG
>DWQX01003780.1:0-16679 GCA_018245475.1 Pharmacophagus antenor
GAGCACTAACTTTTGGAGTTTTATTCAATATTGTAATTTTTTCAAGGTGGTCTCAAACTTTTGGCCGGCAGTGTAAGCCTAATTGTAAAAATATCAAGTATCCGTAATAGCATAAATAATAATAAAATAACATATTCGTACTTCAAAGATTTGCATGAAGTGCAAACAAAAGGAAAGAAATCAATCATAGACACGATCAATATGAAGGAGGGGGACATGAAACACTCGTTGGAAAGGTCTTTACATGATCACCGCTTAGTACTATAATTTGCAAGATGTCTGGGGGCGTGGATGACGCAGCCTATGACGTTAGGCTCATTGTCACTTTACTCTCAACAAGCCGATTAAATGAGTCGTGAAAATAAAAATGGCGTTAGGAGGAAACAACATTATTACTGGAGAGAATATAATATTACTTTTTTTACAAGCGTAATGGTAGGGAAATGTTTTATTACGATTTTTTTGAAGTTTAACATCGGAGGATGAGTTCAAATTATGTACTGTGTGTTATTTATTCTTTGTTTTACCTGAAAGAAAGAAAATTGGTTATAATCTCGGATATTACAGTACAATAGGATTAATCATAAAAAATGTCAAATATGACAACCAGATTATTTAACTAAATTGTCATAAAGTAAATTTTACAACGCAGAAAATATTATTCATACCATTTTACTTAACGTCTTCCTTAAGACGACAGCCACATAGTTGTAGATTAACTTAAAACAGAATTTAATCTTTAAATTTTCGTTCACAAAGTTCGCGGGTTTTCGTAATATAATCCGTGTGATTTCGATTCGTCTTAGCGGCTGATGCCTTGTAGCAAATCACAACGTGTAATGGCCATTATTAAAAATCAGCAAGACTTCTATCATGGTGGAGCAACAAATAAATTTCAATGTTTTATTTTTATGCGACAGACATCTTACTGTATCAAACACGGAGACAAAGAAAGGAGAAAATCAAATTAATTTAAGCAATACAAAGAGCTTTAATAAAGCAATTGAAACTTCCTGTGCCTATACATCATCTGCTGTTTGCAATATTCACATTGACGCCCATATAAAATCAAGCATAAACAAAACACCCTAATCCATGGACTTAAAACATAATTTCGCTCGTTATAGTTGCATCTAATATTTCAACGATGCGTAGTTTATAGTCATGGTTAAGGGATTTATGAAAATTTTCATTACCTCGATGAGAGGATCGCTATTGTAAGTTATGTATTGTATGTTAATAAATTATTTTGTTTATGCTTTCAGATAATTTATGCGTTAGGTATACCCTGTAATAAAGATGTTTTAAATAATTTATATAACAATTTTATTTTAGCATATAAGTAATGAATTTTCGTTAATTATAACGTAATGAACTTCGTGTTTGCGATCTAGCGTCTATATTGAAATAACTTTGATAACGGACTCCAAAAAACTGAGATTATAGACAATATGTTTTCTTTACATACTATTAGGTAATTAAGGCAACAAAACAACTTATTTATGTGACCTAGATAAATTTTTAGTTAGATGTCGTTCGAAGAGCAAAGGGCAATCACATTATCCCACTTTCCTGTGAGCTTATTGTAAACGAAGCCTTAATATCCAATAACATTAATTAAATATTTACTCACGCAGTCACGTCTTATTAGGAAAAAACAAAATTTTAAATAATCATAGAACCAATTACAACAAAATTTAATCATTTCTTTAAAATTTACGCTTGTTGATGAAAAATTTGAGATAGATCCGTATGATTGTTTTTTTGTCGTATTTCGATTAACCACTTTCTTAGGCATAATTACAAAAATAGATTTGATCGTTTGAAGATTATAAGATATTTGCGAGGTTTCAGCTTATGTAAATCTTGTAGAATTTTAACGAATATGTTTTATTTTTGTGATAAAAAATAAAACAGGCTTACCGTTATTTTTCGCACGTTATATAAATCACGACGTCAGCCGCTCTGAGATCCAATTTCACAACAAAGTTCCCATCTGTGTGCGATTTATTTTTGCGAGAGCGGCTCTATTTTGTATAAGTTCACGCCTACGCCCAAAACCACGACAGCTATTAACAGCAACGTGTTTCAGACATGTTCTGATATATAATTCGACTCACGCTTTTATGAGGGCCGATCTCTCCGTTCATAAATACCATTTTGTATGACGTGACGTCAACAATGTCCGACCGACGTCGAAACAATTCCATAATTAAGCAAATTTAATGAGCTTTTATGTTTCAATTATAAATTTAACTCTGTTCAATTAATTAGTAACATCGCTGGAAAAAGTTGTCGACAAAAACAAATGATATTTATAATTTCGATTAAGCACTTTAAAGCAAAGTATTCGATTTGGGTTTAAGAGCACGTAAGACCGTCTTGTCAGTACTTAGCTCTTTTACTTAATTATGTACCCTATAATTAAATAAAAAAAATAGTTTTATTGACGCATTAACACTGACAAAGATGTTTTAATAAAGGAATAGCATCTTTATAATAGACTTTCATAGCTGGTATATAAGAGCAATCCTAATGTGTACATGAAAGACAGATTAATTATTTTTTTAAGATTTGTTTAGATTTGTTTTAGGGAAATAATATGGCCGTTTTACGAGTTTAATTTTACGCTCAAATAACATGTTTATTTAAAAATTGACCTAGTTCGCGGGATTAACCCGTTTTTATCATTCTACGGTCAGAATCCTCATATCATCATACATATTTTTAGGGAATTATCAGGTTGTTTGCATTGTTTTTCACGACGCCGCTAATATTGTAAAAAAAACAATAAACGGATCCAAGCTACCTCTGACATTTTACTTAAATAGTTGCCACGATTCATTATTAACATTTGAAGTTAGGCCATATGAAATCACAAAAACGTTTGTGATACAGAAAAGTCCACTATTCTTATTTTTTGTATTCGTAATTAAGAATAACCATACATAATGAAATTACACAATATTAATATTATATGCAGTAAAATTTTGTCAGGGGTTTCCTTCAATTGCCGAATGATAATAAATTAAAATATTTATCTAATAGTATTTTTTTATTAGATAAAAAATAATTATATTCATAACAGGTTGTCTAAATCTTTTAGAAATTAATTAGAAAATAGTTATCACTTTGTGTATATTTCTAAGAGATTCGTAAACATTATATCGTATAACAAGCATTTGTTGAATGGGACAACGCTTAATTATATTACACGGCGAGCGACAAACTGTCCCAAGTTAACCTGGTAACTAAATAGTGAAGTCACTCAAAATGCTAATTCACGAAACCGGCAGGCAGTGCGGGAACTAACCAGTCGATACAAGAAGGGAACATGAGTCGGTAAACTGGATAATGAAATAACTTTTGTAACAATTAAAGACAAACATAACATTTATTAATTAGTTTTCGTTGAATTGTAAATAAGGAAGATAAAAATACAGTTTAAAATGCAGAAATACAATTTTTTTTTTCATCATCTAGATTTACATACCAGAATAAAAATTTATCTCCCATTTTTTCAAAAATGGATTAACAATTAATGTCATTTTTTCAAAATTTTATATAACATTATGTGAATGAGTGTTTGTACTTGTACAAACAATAACATTGTTGTAATGCAGCTGATTTCCAGAGGGGTTATTGACCCCGGAATCGATCTTCCGTGATACAAGACAAGCAATATGTAGGATAAACGATGTCATTTTTAAAATATCATATGAAAATTTCCTTGACCAAATTAAAGAAACAATGTAAGCTTTGAGGTACTAGAACATGGAAAAAATATTGTTGAAACTGCTCTAACGAAAGTTAGTGTCTACAAAAATATGAATGTAGGTACGAAAATCAGTGTAACAAACAATTCCAGTCTAACATATTGTGTTCCCGTTAATAAGCAAAATTTCAGCTTCCATCCAGTGGAATATAATATTCCCACGGCTTTCGTTGTTCCGTTACTTTACGCGTCTGTAATTACATATGGGCAGACGTGAGGATGCGTATGAATAAGAAACACCTTCCGTTTTAAGCGGAAAGAACAAAACGTTTTTTACGTCGCACAGAGAGCATCCAGTTCCCGGTGCTAAAGACGTCTGGAACTAATGTTATAAATATACTGAAACAATGTTCCAGTGTATTAAATGAAATATTTAACAAAATGACAATTATCATTTAATACGTAGACTTTGTTACGTGGACCAGTAACCAATATCTTAAGACAACTAAAAATAGAAGATTCCAAGATATGTCAATGATTTTCGATTTTCCAATATTAACATTGTTAATATATTGATTAAAAGTAAAGATTAAGTATATATTATTTATATTATTTGACTGCCTCAGTAACGCTGTGGTATACCTGTTTACTTTGTAACGCAGTGGTCCGGGATTCGGATCCGGGGTCAGAAGGGAAGAGTAGTCTAATTTATGATAGGGTTTTTCGAACCCGTCTGGCTAACTACCATTTTCAATATCAATTTGTCGCTATAACAGGATTGTTGTCTTACGAAAGTCAAGCATGAGAGAGCCCATAGTTATTCTGGGCGAACATACTTCACCATCTGCGGCCTCATTGTGACTTAACATAAAGTGAAATCAAGGCCAAGTGTTAGCCCATAACCGACAAAACAATAATAAATAAATATAGATAGTGGTATTCATACATGGAGCATCGAATAATAAAAAATCCACTTTACTAACGTATCGACGTTTAACGTGTTAAAATACTTCTATTTCAAATAATGAAGACTTATATCAATGTTACTACTGTAGCCTTTATTGGTCATAATTAACAAAAATTTATATCAGGTCTTTACGGTACAGATTTTTATGTCTATTTTATGAACCCATGATACATAAAAATATTTGAATATCTTATTTTTTATGTTTGCGGTATCGGAGTGGGATCTTGTTGTTACTGGTATTGCCTTCCTGAAATAGTATCCTTTTGTAAGTATGCTAAAGATATTTCTTCTTTCTTATCCTTGCTATTCCTTACTGTTAGACAGGTTTCTTTTTTAAATCAAACAGCGTTCGAAGTTGTATACAATTTCGTTTCCTCGACACGGGGGATTAAACTCAAATAGCCGACGTTCTATAGGATTTAAGACAATCGTCCGGACGCTAAGCCACCACATCTCAAAGCTTCAGTATTAAGGCGGAAATTGTGTCAAACATTTGTATACAACTGTATTTTAATAACTAAAGTTTAATTCAAAATTTTAACATTGTGATTAGTTTTTTTGCATTTGCCGCCTTATGAAGCCCGTAAAAGTGAAGTTACTTTAAAAGCCTTCAGGAATTTTTGAAATTCCCCTCATGTTCACAATGAAATAATAAGACTAAAAGTTACATATTATCATCATACACTAGATGTTGCTAGGTTCCAAATTATATATGTAAATTTAATATAATTTACTTGAGAAATCTCTGATTTGTTAACTGCCCTCCAATTCTTCAATAAAATTACAATTTTTGGCAACATTCACTCTTCCTAACGTGTTTAATTTAGAATGTTTTTAACTTTAGTAAGCCGAATAAAGAGAATCCGAACCGGATATCTAAAACAGTTCTATTTTCAAACATAACAAAAATGGTTGCGAAGATAGACGTTTTAAATAAGATCACAGAACGCTTTTAAGGTTTGGTGTTTTTAGTTGCCATAATTGTTGATCAATTATGCGAGAAACCGATATTTTAAACAATATCCGCAGATATTCTCAGATCTTAAAAAAATGTTTATTAAGAAAAATTGTATAGGATTTTTATATGAAGTTTATCATTAGGTGTATTAATAAGATATTTATATATGCTCTAATATATTAACTATATTATGCGTTAACGGCTAGATGAGTTAAATGACTTATTAATTAATACCATAACACTACATACATTAATGTTATAAATATTATTATTAATGTGTATTTGTATTAGACAAAATAAGCAAATGGTTACCTTAATCATCGATATTCGTTGACGCATATTATAAATTAACATTTTGAGGTATAAAACCACAACGTACTAGCAATGATGCATCTAATTGTAATGCGTACTAAGCATATAATTTAAAATATATTTTATAAACCATACCATGCATTATTAAATACCAAGTAACATTACAGTATTTACAATCATACTTGGAACATTCAGCTGAACCTTCCTTGAGATTATCTTTTTGATAAATACTGATAAGTAACACACAAAAATAAAAAATATCGAAAAAAATATTCCTTTTTCTAATTACAAAAATCAAAACACGTTTCAAAATCATAAAAACTACAAGACCATAAAGGTGTAATTAACAAACTCCCTTTATGCACTTTTGATACGCAACAGTCTGCTAACTTTGCTAACTAAAACAAACAGCGAGTTTGGGGATGGTTATTGATGGATTAACCCCTAGATTGTCGTTTCCGACGCCCGGCGCGTCCTTAGTCCATTAGCGGTCGCCACTAGGATTAGTGATATTAATTGCTGATAGAAGACGACCGGCAGCTGACGCACAATAGATCGTAGATTGACGTAACCTTTGACCGTCGTTTCGCATTAATGCAATACTGTCAACTAATTCACTAGTTCAACTAATTCACGTTAGCCTTTTCTTTTGTGATTTCATTGCTTATAAACGTTAGGTAAATTACATTTAAAAAGAAAATGTACTTTTTATATCGATCATGGCTTACACTTGGCCTCGACTTCACCCGAAGTTAAGTGACAATGTGGTCATATTAGTAAAACGTGTTTGCCCAGAATACTTCTGCCTCTCACGTGTATGACTGTCGAAACACAGCAATGCTGTAATAGCGACAGATTAACATTGACGATGGTAGCTAGCAAAGTAGGTTCGACAAACGCTACCACTATCCAATTAACTTCGGAATACTCTGACTACCAACGTGGCACAGAGGTGTACCGCTTGCCTTGAAACACGGAAATCCCAAGCACGAATCAAAAGCCACTTTAGTAATGGAAGCAAACTTTGGTATTTACGGCCTTATTGTCACGAAACATTATGTGAAATAGAGATCAAGTGCCTTCCCTTTGCCTAGAAATAATACTTCGAAACTCAAAGTATAATTTTAAAATAAATCTTAAACTACAAAAACAACTGGTAAATGCACAAACCATGTTTGGCGTTTCACAATATAGGTAGTGTTTCTAGTTATTGTCTTTGATTGAAGTAGATAAAACTAGAGGCACAGTTACGTTCAGTAGCAAAGCATCAACAATAATCACTATTATAAACACTTACTTCTTTAAATTATTCAAATGGTTATTAGCACTGATTAGAATTAAGTGTAAATGAACAGGTACGGCATTTGCTATACAAACGTTAAGTAATAGAACGTTAGACTAATAAAACCACTTCCGTAAACGTAATCCAGAAGAAGCCCCATCGGGAAATTAGTCATGTATCGACCGGCTTTCACAAATTAAGGAAGTTAAACGGTTTATCCCCTTATTAGCGTCCTAACTAGAAATCTATTAGAAACTGTTTACTTAAGGAATATGAATACAGGAATCTTAAAGGTCAATGCATTTTTGTTAAAGGTCAATATGGTTTGTTTTCAGATGAATTAAATGTTCTATCTAATTAAAAAAAAAGATGATTCTAGTTTATTAATTCATGAAGTAATTCAACTACAATAAATATTTTTAGTCTTATTTTTCCGTAATGATAAAATTCTTAGTTTTGTGTTTATTGGAAATTAAAATAATCTTCAATGCTGTGGTAAATAAAGAAGCACATGTCTATCTTATTCAATTTTTTGCTAAAAGGGTTATTAAAATAATTCTACATTTTGTTACAATTTAATACTTATTTTGAATTTTTAGTACCCTACCGTTACATATTGAAAGACACGTAACAGTAATTATCCGTTTATATATTATACGTCTAAACAATATTACAGCGGGCGATTAAGGATTCAACTGCGTTTTACTTTACGTTCATTTTAGTTCACCTTGAGTAAACACGCGGTGAATTAGTGTAAAAACGCAAATAACCCGGGCCCCGCAAAACAAACGGCGCTTCACTGGCCTCGCGGACTGTGCGAACGTAAACACCGGGGGTTTCTCGCAGACCGCACGGCCACATTACTAAGTGCAGGGCGTTTCTCTTATCATCATTTGACTCTATGGCGCAGAGGTTTACCGACTGCCTTGTAATACATATGTCCCAAGTAAGAATCTCGAACCAGATGAGAATTTCGAGCCACAACAAAAATTATTAAAAGAACATCATGATGGACTTCTAATCTCGTATACATTCTTGTAATAAAAAAATCTTTGTGTATGAAAATGACAATAAGGCCGTTGATGGCAAAACGTGCAGTCCGTCTACGGTCCCATTGCCCATGGTACAATGTTCTTTTCATTCCTTTGTATTTTTTTTCGTCGTGCCAAGACGTATCAATCGTAACTAATTGATTGTAATTTACATGACTACTTAAACAAGGTAAATTGGAGTAATAGGCATGCGTGGTAATATCGCCTGTGAATATGATAAACTTTATTGTCCACGAACGAATGTATATATCAAATAATATTAATATAGACACTCATGAAATGGACATATCATTCTTTCTGTTAACAAATTCATGCAATAAGCCATTGTCCAGAGGCATAAATGGACACAAAAATTCGATGTGACATTTCACTAAATCGACACGAAACATGGACGCCACTGCAATTTTATTCTCCGCCATATGTTGTAACATCGTATCCGACAGGGATATTTAAATCCATCTATATGATTATTCACTCGATTTTCATCAATTTGTTATCTATTTACATAAGTTTGTACTTATTCAGAAATCGTACAATTTATAATCTAAGAAGTTAACGTAGTTAAACTCGATGTTTTATCTGTTATGAGTACGTGACCTTAATTTCACCTGATATTAAATGAAAATGAGGTCACGAGTCACAGGTACGACTGTCGGAATACAGGAATGTTGTTATCGCAGCAAATAGATATTATAGAGGGTGGTAGCTAGCCAGGAGAATTCGAAAAACGCTACCACCATTTAAATTCCTTTACTCCTGTGGTCCGTAATTCGAACTGTACATGACAGTTGATCTTATTCTATTTACAGATAAAAATTCATAACGGCCATTTCTTTTTAAAAATATTATCTGCAAAAACTGAAAAGACAGCTATGAAAAGTTGATATAACCCCAAACATTCAAGATAGAATAGTAAAAGCTTTTGTCACCTTCATGAAAATATCAATGCTGCATTATGGCCCGCCGAAAACCGCCTGTTACGGCGTATCCCAATACTATTTATTACCTTTAGTTAGTTTCACTTGCTGCGAAACTATTCGACGGTCCATAACGCAATCACGCGATACGATCGATGGCGATCTCATTCGTTGTTGAATCGGTTTCCGTAATACACTTTTCCGCCAACTATTCGTGAGAGGCTTCGTGATAAAAGCACAATGTAAATCGCGCAGAGAATAATTAAATTTTATTTAACAAAAAGAGGGGTATTATTTAAAAAAAATTGTTAGCGATTGTGGAAGTGTTGCTATTGTCTCTATCCCATATTGTTGATCACAATGAATCACAAATTGACTGAATTAAAAATGGTAAAACTATATTTCTGACAATTAGTGATGTCTGATTAGTGGTCGTGTTTGTCAGAACCCGCACGGCTAGCAATAAACCTTCGTGTCAATATGTCGCCACAAGCGCATTGCTGTGTTCAGAAATCATACATCTTTATTCATCATCCATGTTTAGCCCCTTTGTTACTTAATATAATATGACACTTAAGTGTTAACCCATTAGTGATAAAAAATACGTTTCAATAATATTCAACAATAATTTAACGTTTGAAATATACCGCAAAGCGCCAGATTCGAATCTCTATAAGTAACTGAAGCGTTGCAACCTAGTCGGCAAGTGGATCGTCATAACAGCAAAAACATTTTACTCTTGCAATGCGGCGTGGAATCTTAATTACAGATTGGTTTCTCAATGAATAAGACAAGAGTCTTTAGACGTTTCGCAGAATTTTTTTAGCTACTTTTCCTCGTAAACTTATCATTTTAATTTAACATTTTACTGACAATGAACATAATAAATATGATAAATTGCCACTGATTCTAACTAAATATAAATTACGTGGACCATAGATGTTGCGGTTTTCTAAAACAAATTTTTGTTGAAACTTCATATATTATTGTTTTGTATTAAAGAATATTTTTGGAGAAACTATTTGTTTTTTTCTTTTTAACGATTGACTTTGAGTTTGAGTGGCCGAATGTCGTGCTTAGTATCACTTGGATGGGCCTATGTCCAGTAGTACACTAACATTGGCTGATGATGATATGATGTTGATAATTACATGTATTTTTTTAAAAAAGGGTTACTGTCAAAATTACTAAAATATATATGAATCGATCCAACAATACATGTATTTATATTTTATCAAGTTTCTATTCGATCCGGGTAGTATGAAACTGAACGATAAACAAAACAATATAACGTAAGCACCGTTTTCAAAGCAATACATAAAGGCATTATAAAACACTTCAAGTACCTCTGCGGCGGGCGACATCCCACCAACAATGGGCGGCTTGCACTAAATCCGAATTTGACGCACAAAAGCCCTCGGAAGCCACTCGATACTGGGTCTAATAAAAACCGGATATGGTCGGATACGACGGATACAATCACCGCAAACTTCGAGCAGCCCTTATAACAAAGACGTAGTACAAAAAGGAATTCCTTTTATGGCCGTATGCTGTCAAAAAAATATTTAAACCCTTAAATAGTTTATAAATATATTGAGTTTTGTTATTATAAAAGTAATTAATGATTGAAAACAAGTACAACGTAACGGATAAATTTTACTATCACAACAATAGTTTTCTAACATTTAATTAAGCTGTACAAACCAAACCAATATGTCTATTAATCTATTAAATCATTAGTAGTACGAATAACTTACAATTGTCGATTTTTGTTTCAAAACGGCCATAATATCGAATGTATGAATAATATAATATAATGTAATAAAATGACAATTAATAAACAGAATCTTGATTGAGAATAAAGAAAGTATCGTGTAAGTGATTAGATAAATCAAAGGAAGTCAAAAGTCGGATCGATATGTGGCCCGAAAATAGTAAAATGATATGTCATGAGGTAACCAAACAAGCAACCCCGATAGAAAACAAATTGACATTTCAATGGTATCCGCCCAAGGACCAGCACATTTGCAATTCAAAGAACCACTCTTCAATAACACGCCAACGTATGGAAATAAAAGTACTTTTTGAAAAGGATCTGATTTCTGTAAAGATACGCCTCTTCCAATCGTTCCCAATACAGTGCGAAATGTCCCACAGTTATTTACTTATATGTATCTGACATACTTATTGAGTCATTTTACCTTATGAAAAATATACAAAAAGAAAAAAAGTAAATATTGAAAACAATTTATATTAGACTCAATAGCATTTCATAAGTGCATGTAGTTAACAATAAATTAACAAAATATTTGTATTCACAAAACGTACAAACACGTTTGATTGTATGTTCTTATAACATAAATGTACTAGCTGTAAATGTATTAAACGTGACCCATTTTTTCAGTTTTGTAATCAATGAAAGTTTCTCATTTATAACAACTTCTTGTTAAAACCTGTTGGCATCGAACGCAGTCAATAAAATTTGATAAAGCCTTGCGTAAAAGAAAAGTCGAAAGACTAAACGGAAAGAAATTCTTCAGACCTTTTATTTATGCGTATTGTCATAAATTTATTTCAAGATCCAATGTAACGCATCAAAAGATGTTATGAAACCTATGAAAACGAATAGGCAGATTGATTACATTTCGGAAGAACATTGCTAATAAACCTAAAATGTTTTAATGATATAATACTCTATAAGTACAATATTATAACAGAGAATGTAGATTATTTTCAAACTGATTACGGTATTTGAACTTATAGATTACCATTCTTAGAACTAACAATCTGGAAACAGATTGTTACCGTATTCAGAAATACTTATTTTAGTCTTACAGTAACCTTTTATCACTACCCCGGCAACCTTGTCTTTTTATCGGAACTTGGGTATGTGAAAATTTTAAACTTCCAGTTTACATAGTCATATAAGGACAAGAACTAATAAATAATAATAATCTATTTATAACTATGAAAAATATATTAAAACACAAGCATAGCAGCGAAAAAGTAGTAGAAACATTAATTATTACAAGTTTATAACCAAATTATCAATTTCGTTGATATTTCAGGCTACAGTGAATTTTTAGTTTTACAAGTTGAAATCCAGACGTAGTCCTGTGTATAGGCATGTATAGTACATTGATATTATCTTTGAATGTCGACATTAAAATTGGTTCAGTTGTCTAAATACCAGTATGTATGTGCTGCGGTTGCATCAGGTGCTATTATAACAGATTATAAATTGCTGATATAAAAAAGATTCAATAAAAAAAAAGATTACACAATAGTAAATAATGCGAAAAAGTATTCAATTGTAAAACAATGCTCCTTTACTAGTAGCCTGCTATTGTGTACCAATCAATGCTAATTGGTTTAGGATAATCCGCCTTCGAACGTCGGTGACAGATTGAACTAAGGATTAGCAAGCTTAAAGAAAAACAACAAATAAAGTGTAGGTTGAAAAGAAAAATCAGTAACTAAATGAAGTAAAATACCAGAAGTTATTATACTAAGAAAGAGCAACCTTTTATTGTTATTCATGATGATTGCCATAAAGTTTTGTATTACCACTATTTATGAATTTCTATCTAATAAACTCTAACAAAAAAATGATCTTTTCTGTTTATTTACTTAAAGTATATAGATGACGTATATAAAATTTACCCTTTTTACCTACTGCAATATTTTATGCAACTTTTGTGTCAAGGTCCTTTTAGAAAAAGTCGTCGGGTTACGTAATGTCGATTTCTCATGTATTTACTTAGCTAAAGGAAACTACAACTTTCATATAGCAACGTTATTAACAAGGTATATCTTGGATCAGCCTGTAAACTTTCTACTCGACCCCTTAATTTTAGTTAAAAAAAATCCAGAGAGAAAAAACGCCACGTGTGAGACATGTTCATTAAACGCACATCTTTAACAGTCACGTGGTCAACGCGCCACGACATTAAATCTTCATTCCCTTTTACGAAATCTCAATCGTATTGCGTCATAGATCGCACATGTATGTTGAAGTGTTCATATTAGTAAATGAATACAATCAGTAGAGTGCCTACAGGGCAAATCCGAGCACTTTTATGCGCATCTATGTAAAAAATATCAATAAATGACGTGATTTTTCTAATTTTAACTTTATGGCGTGTTTATATTTTGTATCAATGATGATTTATTAATTTTAGTCCACTATATTGTTTAAATGGGGTATGTCGGACGTTCGGGCTTGTATGAGAGTACCGCCACTGCATACAATTACTAATCAGTGAATACATTTACTTGCTCATTTAGCTGATGTGTGCATCGAATAGAAATATTACCATTATAACTAATAAATGTACGCATCGTCTTGCAAACGCATTCATTTACTAATAAACCTTAGTAGAACCATGATTTGATGATATAAATCCAAAGGCATTTAAAGATACGCTACAGTTATAAATTGGTAACATTCCTTATAACACAAAAATAAGTAAAACATAGACATGTGTATTTGTTGCTTAAATAAAAAATAAACAAAAATTTATAATTACCACATCAATATACCTTTGCAAATAGTTTGTTTTCAAAGATTATTTAAATAGATTTGCAAATATTTACTAAACTGTCAAAGATTGAACGTCGTTTGTAATTCATGCATTTCCTGATAAAATTAATAAATTTATTCACTGATTAGTACGTGCATTGAATTACTAAATTAACGAATTGACTGTAACATATACAGTAATAAACTATTATGCTACAGAAGCGGAATTCGTTTTTAAAAGAATTGTGCCACAGCCCCAGTTAAACCGCTAGGAGTCGCGGTTAAATCAAATTCTTCGAAATTATTACATGCCTTTGTGTAGCTTGACGTGTACCATATAAATTGTTTGTATCCTACATTGCCCTTTTCACATCTCATACTTTCGTTCCTGTTTTAACACTATATTTACCGGACCCGTCATTTTGACGGAACAACCATATATAAATATTTCTGTATACTAATAAGCGTTTCACTTTTTTATTTTTTTAAACTGCTTCTAGCAACATTGTTCTATACTTTTTATTGCAAAACAGGAGATAAGAATACAATAACACTCAAAATAACTACAGACTCAAAAAGAAAACCATAAAAATGTGTCGATAAATCTAAAGTAAAATACATTTACGTTACGTCAGTGCAGTGCCAAAATACTGATTAAACTTTAATAAGGAAATAAAAATAAATGCCCATTTGTTCCGTATCGTCGAAAACGAATGATTTGTAAACATTACAAAATTTTTCAGTGAAACTCGAGTACCGAACACTCTTTTCAATCATTTACATAATTCGTTACATGTGCGTAACGAAAACGCATTTCTCTGCTCCCATTCGTCTTCCTGCACAAACAGAACTCTTTGTGCTCCAATGACGCAATCCGCGATGAATTTTAAAAATAGAATCGGTAGCTTTTGTTCACAGGAGAAAACAATTGACGTGCTTCTTTTTTCTACACGTTCCTGTCGTCAACAATGCCTGTATTGACAGCCGTCAAAATAACTAGGTTTACGAGCAATAATTTAAGGGGACGATTTAATTACGTTTACTGCCGCTCACAAAAAGCTTCCTTTGTTTATGGGTCTACATTTTATGACTTTTATAATAAGGCTCTTTGTTCCTCATAATTGCAACAAAGCAAAAGTTCAATGTATTCAGGTTTTTTTTCGATATTACTTTATTGCTTTTTTTTATATCAACGATCAGAAATTTTGCCTAACATGGCATATTTGAATACTAGTATATATTACCTTTAGACTTTGTAAAAAATTTACTTTTTACAAAATTTGTACAGAGTAATATATTGTAAAAAGTAAAATAAATACTCATATAATAAATACAATAATATAAGTCTTCGATATCTAATCGAAGAAAAAATCAGTAATTGCCTTATTTCTGTAATTTAAATTAACGAAGATATTATAATTAACAAAATAAATAATTTAGCAAAACATGTTGAAGCAATAAATGGCTTCCATTATTTTGATCGTTCATAAATTTCTGTTTCATTTAGAACCTGTAACCTGTATCTTGTATTCGTTACTCAGGACTTAAAATACGTGAAACGTATACAAGGAAATACTAATTAGAGGTGAACCTCTCAATCTCTAACATCAACATCCAGCAACAATTTCCTGCACTCGGTTAAACATTTGTAAACACGTAACGACATATTTATTACTATTTGTTTATAATTAGGATGTAGACCCAACCGCGTGTTAGGCGTGTTAAAAACCAATAAATTTTTTTTCAGTAATCGTTAGTGTTAAGTGCGGAACTATTTGGCTTACTTAACACTGGGCGAGCACGCTTTACTATCTAGGGCCTCATTACCGCATAAAATCATGTTTCAATTAAGGGCACCTTTTAGACCATTGCCGATGAAAATAACACATTGAAATGAGATTATATTTTGATAGTTTCTATTTTTTATCTGCGTATTGTATTTGAGTTATTTCAGATATATCCAGACCGAAACCACTCGTCAATCTCGGAATATGAGTTATTACTCATATCGAAAATATGTTGCAATAAAATGTACTGTCTACCAATTGTTTTTACTTATAATCAATATTTAAAAAATGTAAGAATTTAAAAGTGCGGAATATATTCCTTAAAAACGAATTATTCCTATATATAATATAACTTGAAACAAAATGAAAAATAAAAGCCACATATTATACATGCAATATACATCATTACGCGAAGTTCGCTGTTATTTGGACCATTATTTCATCTAATTAGTTACTCCTAAAAATGTTATCCTAGGTACCTATATAGATTTATATCTTTTTTCTTGTTAACTGCAAATATACCTGTAACAAAATAATATAATGTCAACAACAATATTTTTTAATTAATCGGTTCGAAATTTTAATAACTACTTCAAGTTTCTCTTGATACAGGAAATATCTATAGATTCGTAAAAATGAAACTAATAGTAATGTATAGAGAGAGAGAGCTATTTGCAAAGTTTTATTGCGATTGACGGGTGTCGATAAGCGCGCCCCTTTACGCCCCATCCAATTACTAACAGTGTACCCGGAGTCCGGAGTACAGAGACTTATCTAAATTTCATCTAAAGAAGTCAAAATAAACTCGAGCGCAATAGCGATAGCATCTATGATACATGGACTATCGTTCCGAAGGCAATTCGATTTTGCGTGACATTAAATGAACAAGATAAGATAAATGGAAATAATTGATTGCAACTATGAAAGGAAACAACGTCCGTGTAAATATTCAAAAACAGTTTTCTTTTTTTTAATACGTAAATATAATAAAGACACAAAAAATACAGAATTAATCGTAATTGGTTTAGTATGATAAACCTTTTAGAGCTACACTGCCGGCCAAAAGTTTGAGACCACCTTGAAAAAATTGCAATATTGAATAAAACTCCAAAAGTTAGTGCTCTACAAATTATTTATTTATTTTATTGATTAGGGATCTTGTTATGT
>DWQX01003781.1:0-16677 GCA_018245475.1 Pharmacophagus antenor
ATATATATTTAATAATAAAAGATAATTTTACCATCGTTACTATTGTATAAATCAACATAAGGTTACATGATACTTATATTACAGTATTAATTTAAATCTCATTAAGAATTCTATATTAAATTTGAGATTTTTATTATGTATTTACTGATATTACTATTAATTCTCCTGATGGAGTGTCATGTATAAAATCTTTTGTTTTTTTATGAACACAAACTCAAAGCCATAAGTTTGTATAGGATAAAACGTGCAAATCTCAAATGATTTCTAAACTATATTACGTAATTTCTAATATTCTAAATCATTTTGTAAACCATAACAAGATATAAGGAAATTAATAAATTATTCTCTTTTTTGTTTTACAGAAAAAATTATGTTAATTGTTTTAATAAAAAAAAATCATAAGTTACGTTCTACCCATCTGTAACTAAAGATTACAGCCACCCTCATCCCTCAGGAGTATTAATTTATACAAAATTATATGAAATACGTCATTCATTTTTATAACACAGAAATAAGGGTCTGAAGGTATCTGTAACAGAGGCAATTCGAATATACAATAAACATAAAAACCGTCCTCAATAGGGTTGATAATCTCCTATTACAAAAGTTGCAATACTATTTATTTTAATAATTAATTTAAATATCTAAAATTATTTTTATTCATTAATTGATATATCATATTATTACCAATTTGGATGACCCTTATTAAGTAGTAAAACTTTATCACTTAGGTATATAAATATTTTCATATCATCTCTTGAAATTGGACAATGTTAAATTGTGAATTAACAGTTATTAACCGACGACCAAATGCAGGTCTTCTATTCGACATTTTTTTATTATAAAATAGTATGTGACTGTTCACTGGAGTGGTTAGAATCCATATAAAATGACACTCAATTACAGATGATGTGAAGATCGTGTAATGTATTCACTTAGAATATATTTCCGAAATCATAGTATAACTGCCGGAACTCAACAGTGACAATATAAAAGTAATAGCTGGCGAGACACAGACGAAAAAACCTTACCACAATTTATCTCAACTCTACCCTCATGTGAATAATGCTGGAATCAAACTAAGGACTTCCGCGTTTAAAGGAAAAGGCTAAATTTTGCGTCGCAAAGTTAAACCGGTTTGCTGCTATCTTTTGTCCTAACAACACAAAAGATTCATTATATTATTGAAATTATATGTAACGTCCTGCATTGGTTTTAATCGTTGCATTGTAGAATGAAAATTTTAAAATATGAAAAGTTCTAAATATATCACATAAAAATGAGATAAATAATTATCTATTATTACTATAATAGAAAAATTCTGCGAATTTAGCGTTTTCCTTTGTCTTGATAATGTTGTAAAATTAATATTTGAAATTACTTCCATGCTTATGAATAGAGAGCAAAACACGAGTTTGACAAAGAATAATTTTTATTGGAAGAAGAAAATTCGAAAGGAGTAAATTTATTTATTTATTTACATTGTAAACTATGGGTGTAAGTTGTAAATATTCTTCTCAAAAATGTTATAAACATATACGAAAAGTAAGGCATCTGTGATAAGTTTATTTATACATTGTACTCATTAATATCATTACCTACTTTAAACAACAAACATGGATATATATTTTTACCATTTCTGTTAAAAATACTTGCCATAATAAAAGTTAATTGATTAAATTCACAACAAACTCTTAAAAGGAAATCACAACGTAATTATAATTTCTACAACCCTAGTACGAAATGAAAATCAATAATAATCCATATTTTGAACCAACAAAGGTTATGCTGAATTAGTTGAAACAAAAGTTGTACTAGAAAAGTTACATTATTACGTTAATTACAGAAGTTCTAATAAACTGTAAACTCATTTAAAAAAAAGAAAAATGGAAATCGTTACCGGTTGTAATATTTATAATTACATGTTATCAGTTAAGTTTTGTAAGTTCGTGAAATGCATGTAAAAAATTATATATGTAAATTGTGATTTAGTAGACAAACGTAATTATGTAAATATACTTTCTTATAAATAACCAACCTCGACTTTGATAAAGTTAGTAATAAACATTAATTTTACCTATAATTATGATTTACCAGAAGTTAGCACTACTTTAAAAAAATCTTGATTCCCTTTATTTTTTAATCTTCTCAATTTGGCGACAAGACAAATATACATAATTTATATGTATGTTATATAGAAAAAAAATTTGTTGTTAAATATATTTTATTATCAGCAGCTCAACTACTAGATTTAAAACTGTAATAAGTAATGATTGCTAGTTACTTATTTTCCTACAATACTTATTGTATTGAGTAACCTTAATAGTAAAGAAAGAAATATTTTAGAAGCGAAAATTTATAACTACATATTACAACAAAAACAGGAAAATTGCATTATATTAGACTACGAAGCTGGTACTGTTACTCTTTTTAATTATTTCCTATTGTTGACGTCATTTAGTTTCTTATATTCCTTAAAGAGATCTTTGATGTCTTCCAATGATCTTTCGATTTCTTTCACAAATTTGGTAGAGCTCTGAAAAAAAAATTGGTTCCGTCATAGAGAAATAAAAACATTCTGTTCATTCATAGCCAACAGGAATAGTTTATGCAGGTATATCATTATTTTAAGTAGTCATAAAAATTATGTCAGCATTGATTAAACAGGAATTCCTCTTTTTTTTCCTCTAAACGCTCTTTTAGTTTCCTATTAAAACAACACATTGGACAGATTTCCAAATCATTAATACCGTTATAGGGCAACTCTTCTTGCTGGAAACGTGAAAGAATAGGGTATTTTCTCCAACAATGATGTATGAGACTCCATAGCCGTCATCGGCTACTGGTCCGAAACCGCCGCCGGCGCTTACACAATTAGGATATTTCTTCAAGTCTAGTAAGTTTGTTTGACCTAGAAACAAAATATTTATTAATAATTGTCTTGAACCCGTTCACGCCGGCACGGGCCACCGGTGGTACGCACTCGATTTTGCTATTAAACGCTGAAAATTAAAATAATTTTTTTACGTATTTTCCTTAAAAACATTTATTTTTAATTACGATTATAATTAATAACGTATTCTAAACATAACTTTCGTTCAATAACATAAACATAATAATAAAATCTAATTTCTGGTCATTGCGCTACACCCATAATAAGCAATATGCCAATAAAAATATTCACTTCATCTCTTGTAACAGACTGCCAGGCCTGTTGGTGCATTCTACTGTTAGATGAAGAATTATTTATACATTGTGCAGCATATTTATTTGTTTCTTCAACTATCTAATCTAGTATGTAATCCGTGAAGAATAGGTTGTGTAAAGCAAAAGGGTCATTAAAGTCTGTGTTTTCATATAAAAATTCCTTTCCTTCCGAATACTTATTTATTACTTAAGTTCTTTCTTTTATTTTCTGCCATTCTTAACCGTTATCATGGTTCTCTGATTTAGACACCAAATCTTCTTCCGTGGAACAGTGGTTCACTTCATTGTTTGCATTAACAAAATCCTCGTCTGAAGAGGAAGAAAGTATTCGGATTCTTGAAATCCCTCTCCTGTTTCTACTTGTAGTATAATCAGAATCACTTATTTCCATATCCATGTTACCTAATTTTTATAAGGGCAAGAATTATAAGGTGTCCTTCGAATATGTAAAAAAAATTCTTACCACCTTTCTTGTTATATACTTACTGGCAGAAATCGGTGGACAGGATGAAAAAACGGCACGAATTATACAATTTGCGCAATAAGCACACACTACACTATTAAATAACCATAGAACGCGTATGCAAGTCTGAACAAGCAAAAATCGCGCGCCGCCAGATGGAGCGCCACATTAGTTTAAGCGCCGCCACTCAGTAAAACAAATTAAAATCGGCGCCGGCGTGAACGTGTTAAAGACAAACCCAAAAATTCTGTATGGATGAAGTAAAGGGTGTCTCAGCACGTTTTTCGTTTTTGATGTCAAATAATAAACAATAATATCAATTAAAACTCGTTTTATTTATTATTAAATTAAAGAGTAGTTTTTGAAGTTTATTTATGAAAACCGTTCGCTTCTTCACACTCATGTAACCTGGAGCTAAACTTTTTAATCGTTCGCTGGAGCATCAGTCTTGGAATAGTGTTGAATTCTTCAATGATTCTTGCTTCAAAACATTCAGGTTGGATGGCAATGGATTGTAAACTTTACTTTTTAGGTAGCCCCAAAGGAAAAAATCAACAGGAGTTAAATCAGGGCTCTTTGGTGGCCAGTTGATGTCGTCTCCTTGGCGGCTTATCACTCTTCCAGGGAATAAATTGTGAAGAGCAGCTAATGAGTCATTTGTAACATGAGAAGTAGCTCCATCTTGCTGGAAAAAGTTGTTGCAGTTGTAGCCATTCTGGTTTTGCATTTTTGTAGCTAAAAAAGTCCGGATCATATTGATCCAGTAATATCGATCAGAATTAACGGTCTGATTTTGATCTCGGTCATCCCCAAAAAAATAAGGACCGATAATTCCTTGACTTGATATGGCAGCCCAAACAATAACTTTTGGCGAGTGCAAGGACTTCTGATGCAGCTCTAGCGGATTCTCGGAAGCCCAGTATCTGCAATTTTGTTTATTCACGTGACCGTTGATGTGAAAATTCGATTCATCGGAGAACCAGATGTTATCGAAACTCTACTAAAACTAAAACGGTTTTTCATTGTGCCGCAGAATTCGAGTCATTTATCAAGATCATATCAGGCTTCATTTCTTGAACCATAACAATTTTATAGAGGTGAAAATGTAAGTCTTTCGAAATAATGCTATGAACCTTTAATTTGTTCAAATTATGAAAAGCTGAGCGCAATCTCAACGACTGTCGTGGGTCGTCCATAACAGACTGGCGAACGTGGTCGACGTTCATGCTCGTTCTTGATGTCTGGCATTGTATTCCCAGTCTCCTCAAACTTGCAAACCCAATGCTTAATTAAATTCATTTCACACATTCAATTGCACTTCACACATGTTTTAAGCTTGTTAAATTAAAATGTGTCCTGTAGTGACGACAAACAACAATGTAGGAATCGTTGTTTTTATAATACGCTCGCACGTGAAACGATTCATGGCTACTAAATTTAACAAACCGGGTAAGCGATTGAAACCACTCCCCTACCCCTGCTGCCCGCGGTTGACGCGTAGTAGTCAATTCAAAAACGAAAAACATTCTGAGACATCCTTTAATAAAAGAAAACTTGAGACTATCATATTTAGTTAAATGTAACGAGTAATGTAACCTTACCGTGACGAGTCTGACTGGTAGAAAGTCGCCAGGGTTCATTAAAGACCTCTTGTAAAAACGGCGAATCCAGTTCTAAGTATTTAGAGACAACGTAAAGGCAAAAGAGATGTCGATCTATGCCCTTGCCGGCCATAGCGTCCTGGCACAAAAGCTGGTGCCTCTTGACAGCTTTCGTGAATAACTCCATTCGTTGTTCCACCTAATTTTGTAAATGGCAGCAGATATTCACATCCATAGTTTAAAATAATGAATTGAATAAAGCATATTAAGTGTTACATTTTATGAAACATCTTCAGTAATCCAACAATATAAATATGTGAGAGAAAAAAAATTAAAAAATACTTACGGTAGCATTATGATCGAGCATCGATCGGACCCACGCTGTGCTCTCGATAGTGCAAGAACGAATCGTTTCAGTGCGGCCTTCGCGGAACAGACGGGTCATTGCGGCCTCGTAAGTCAAGCAAAAACGACCCGCATCGCGAAAGTACGACAGCTGAAGAAGAAGCTGTATAAACGCATCGGGAGAAACGCGACACTTTTTCATGAAACCTGTAAATACAAAATAACTACAACACAAACCATCATACGCACACACATACAGCCCTTACATAATTATGCAAACTGACATCGTAATCACACAAATCAACTGCACAAAACGTTATTTATGAACTTAATTTTACACAATGATCTTCACGAAGATCTGTAGGTGCACCATATTTAATTGTTGCAAGTGAAGCGATTATTCCAAAATCCCAGATTTTAACTTATTTAAGTTATTGGAAATGGACTTATATATTTTTTCGTATATACGATATAATTACGTTAATCAAACATCAATTTATAAGTTAAAAAGGTATTAGAAGAAGTGTGCTCGTCCAGAGTTTAATCAACGACTTATTCTCAAATTAAAACTAAGAGAAAAATAAACTATTAGAGACTATTATTAAAATGCACATTTACCTTTTCCATATTGCGTGTACATTAATATTCTCAAGTCGACATCATTAAGCAACGTCTGTGCAACATTGTAGGAAACTTCAATTGCCTTGGTCAGTTCTTGCTTATTCAGATCCCACTGCAATCTCACAGGCGGTGGAGGAGAAGTTTCTACTGTTCCATGAGCATTGCCTTCCACTGTGTAACTGAAACAGTGTTTTTATTAGGTTACATTTAGAGGTCATTGTAGTTTGCCATAATAAACGTATCGTAATTACCCATTCTCTAATTCTGACGAAATCAAGTACTCCCACAGGTGACCCATAACTGGTGCATCGGCCCTGGAATACAATAGGATATTTTTAAAATTGTATTTAACATAACAATATGATATAGAAAAATTCTGAAAAGTATTAACATTACTTACCAAGTATGTTCCGCGTTAACTCCAACCTGCAATTAATAAGCAATACAACCAATTATGAACACTGGCCTACATGGTATGTGCTAATTGCCGGTGCTATAATTATCAAGAATTTTTAACAGTGTGTAGCACGTATTCAGCCATGTGCCTGAACTAGCGCAAAATATATACTTTTCATGAAATATATATTTCGGTGTAACAAAAGAAATTGTTAAATTGACAAGGTTTGGGTATAAATAATAACTTTACACAAGTGGTTTTCGTTTATGACACAAATTATCTGCCACGAGTTAAATTCGTGGTTATAGGCCAAAAGGTTAATAAAAAAAGAGGAGATGAAAAAAAGCTTCCACTTTCATCCTTTCTAATACCTGGATAAAATTGTTTTTAAAGATACTTAAATGACAAAAATCTGATGTTGCTATAACTTCGCATGCCGCTTACTTGATTTTTTATTGTATACTTTTTCTCGATGTCTATGATTTCGCAAATCTTATACTTATGTATATGCTTAAACGAATACATCAATAAGGATTTATGAATTTAATTAATGGTTCGCAATAAATGCGTGTAATTTGTTATCCAACTATTTATAACTATAAGTAATTTAAGAAACGATTTAGATTAATGACTTCGCTAATTGACAAAGTAAAAAAGAACTAGGTGCATGTATACTAAATTTATATTTAAGATAGTATAAAGCGGTCGTCAGGTGACGGATTTTCGCACAAAATATATTATATTATTGGTATATGAAAAAGACATTTTTAATTAGCACAATGAATAATAAATCTAGATAAAAGCACTTGTACCTGTTATTTATAATTAGCTGATATTTGAATTATACAAAATTTGTTTATTGTATGGTTTGCATAATCCTTTATCAAACCCCAGTAAAACACGCAAAAGCCGCTCATTTTCACCCGGCATTAAAAGGGTTAATCAAAATCAGAAATAAATAGATGAAAAAATTAGTGCTCAAAATATATGAGTGGACAGGCGGCGAAATTGCGAGAAACAATGTAAAAACCAAGTAATAGTATCTTTGGATATAAAGAAGTCATTATCAAGTTTTCTATAATTCCTGTACATATTTTTTACTTCATTAGAGACTAAACTCGTAAATTTGGCGTAATGTAAAGGGCACTTAATATTAAATTAGTTGTAGTTAAAATTTACTCACGAAGCCATTTTTGCTGAAGCAAAAGTTGAAGGACTTATCAAACCAGCGGTCGTGGCCCTCACCATGGAGTAGAATGCGGCAGTATTCGTCTAATTTATTCGGATCCTTTTCATCATATCCGTACGTCTTATCATCTGCGTTACGTAAGTCCGTACATTTTATTTTTAACACTTTCAACGCTACGGCGGTCACCGGCAATTAAAGGCAGCTAAAGCTTTAGAGCAAGCCAATAAAATATATAGAAACTTACTTTAATACATAAAATATCACTTATCGAATATATGAAATTAACACGAAAAAGCTTAGTATTCAACGTGTCATATTTATGAGGAGCTGTAAATAAAAGGTCCATTTGCATGTAAGTGACGAGAAACAGCGGTCTCTCGTCATCTTATTCTGAGTACACTATATTGATTCTATCGGCAATGGGTTGTAAAATCGAGGCCTTGTGTTAGCCCATAACCGATAAAAAATATAAATGCCTTCAATTTCACCTGATGTTAAATAACAATAACGTTGTAAATAGTGAAGCAGGCTCGCCCGAGATAGTTTTCGTCTTCACACATGACTATCGAAACACATAAATGCTGTAATGGCGTCAGGTTAGCCTAGAGGAAGAGACCTTATGTAAAAAGCCTTACCTAAGCAAACGTTAAAAGCAGCCCGTTCTATACAATGTAGCGATGTTCGATTGTGTCCGCGGTTGAACCAGAGTTGGCGCACGTGTGCCCAGTGCGAGCGCTCGCCAGCTGTGAGCGCCGCCAGCCGCTCCTCGCCGATCATAGGTTCCGATTTGTCGTTAAGGATATGTTCGATTTGGCTGTTGGCAATACATAAATATCATTTTATTAAATACTAGCCATACCCGACCAGCTGTTGCTGTGATTCTGTTTTGTTAAATTCAAAACAAAGAAAAGATATAACAACTATCTCTCATATTGTACATTTAAAATGCGATGCTTGAGGATATACCACATTAATTTCAAACGTTTGTATATTTAAATTGATACGATGTATCAATCATAGATTGAACGTACATCCAAAACGTTTAAAATTTAAATTTTAATGTAATACGGTTGAATATGATTTTTACACAAAGAATTCAATCGGACTTTCATACGTGTGAGAACAACAATGTGAAATTATGACAAAATTTCAAATCTATCATTGGAGAACCTTCGGATTACCTATTTATATGTTAACAACTTAGAACATAAGCTGCCTACTTTATGTTCCCACAGCTAGGACCACTGGAGAGTCAAATCTATAATCCACCACGCTGGTCAAGTGCGGATTGGCCGATGTCGCATGCCCTTGAAAGTTGTTGTTCTTGGAACATATCTGCTTTCGTCCGATATTTACCATCACCGAAAGCTCAAGCTCAACATAACGAACACAAATTACGTATTCATGAGAAAAATAGTAAAAAAGTTTATTGATACAATAACATAATTAGCAAATATTAATATTTTGCACTAATATCACAGCACTTACGTTACAAAATATATGTATGCCTAATTAACTAATGCCCGCGCACACGGGACACGGGAGTAACAATTTTGTGCAAATATGCATCTTTAGTAATGTTGCAGCTTACTGCTTGCCTTGTAATAGGTTAGGGCCATATTAAAGTTTAGATGGCTAACTACAACATATTATCCAAGGGTATAGAGTACTTTCACCGTTTTTGACTTCATTGTTACTTAACATCATAACAAATTCATGCCAAGTGTTACGCCATTGTATCTCTCTATTATATAAAAACAGAGTTAATTCATCAATCATATCATATTTTATTTAATAACATGCTTTAATAAATATGAGGCGTAAATAATTGTGTCAGCACTTACGATCCGGCCGATGGTTCACCGCCAGGCGGACAAGAGAGATCCTCCTTTAGCATAATAATAAAATAAAACATATTTTATTTTTATACTAGGAAACGGAACATTTATGATATATAACAAATGAAGTAACTGTGTCATGTTTGCCAGACATGTGTTACATATGTATGTTATCTTAATTCTCGCAGGAGCATTGTTAGCTATTGGCGTGTGTAATCCGTTGCCACGTGCAGCATATACATAGGAGTCGTTAACAAACGCATATCTAAACTTTTTTGAGTCTTATACGCTTTGCCTTCGCTGCGTGGTAGATATTATCTCATTGTTGTTAACATCCTATAGATCATGAGTCTTTATCCAATTTTCAATCAGGAATCGAACAAATTTTTTAACTTTAACTATTCATTACGAAGAGTTCCGATTCATATTAGCGATTATATAATTGAAATATTAGTTTACATGTAATTTATATTTCTCGAATACATATAGATAAATAAACATGCTTATGGGAGTTCTGAGATCTCAGTCCGTATAAAATTTCTATGTTGTCTCTAAATGAGAATTGTGATTAACATAAATAATATAATTATTTGATAAACGGGTGTAAATATATATTTTGTTTTTGTGTCCTGTTAACGCTATCGGCATAGTAATTTGATGTAATTATAATTACACCGATGATCAATCTCGTTATGTAATACTTTATCACCAATTTATTGCATTGAAAATATCAGTGGATACATTTATTAGCTTTATTAACATTATAATAGCTACTCATATGTTATGTATCCATTTAGTACTTACAAAAAGCCATTAATTAATAAAACTTGTGTCATCAATAAATATAATTATTCTATGAACGTCATTGATCCCCACCATCTCAGACATTGTGAATTTGTATCTGAAATAGGTTTTATGTAAAACAAGTATTTATCTCAAATACCACTGCATTAGTCTTTGAATTTATCATGGCAATTTTTAATTTTCTTATTCACATATCTATATCTATTTTTCTTTTTCAATCTTCTAAAATTGTGATAAGTTATAAGTCTTTATAATGTTAATAAGTTTATTTAGAATGCTAATCTTTATATGAAAATATATAAAATGTTTAGATATTGACTTAAAAAATTCACATGTAGGACATCACATGTAGGGTTATCTAATCAAATAATTTTTAATCGACTCGCAACGTTATGTTCCACGCCACGAGGCCTTGTTTATGAAGACACAAGTCAGACTCCGCGGATAAAAATATACACGATGTTTTTAACTCGACAAACAAAAAATAATATAAAGGTCTGGTGTATTTGACAATTGCTATATGGTTTCTAGAAAAATTATGTAAATATTGACAACATTGAGTATACTTAAAACAAAGGCTCTTAAGCAAAACATACCTTACACTGATTTCGTTTTGTTATCAATTCATGATATATTATGAGTTAACATGTAAAAAACTGAGTTTTTGTTATAATTAAATAGATAAGAATAATTCAAATTGTATATGCAATTGTTTGTTTACAACGAGGGTCATGTCTTTTATTACATACGCAATTTTGTGTCATTAATATACTAACAATTGTATCTCTCTGGGGCAGAGCAAACGGCCTCTGGAGTAGACCGTGACCTTGAAGTAACGTCCTTTGTGGTAGACCACGACATGGCTGGAATCTTGGTAGTGTACCAATTTATCAGTCTCCACACCGGGAACTCGTACGGTATTGAATAGACGCTCATATTGCCATGAACACAAAGGGACCATGTTTTGTAGCATTATCTGAAAACGATAAATAGAAATAGGTATTTAATTATTAGATTAGTGATAGTTAATATTAAGAAGCTATAGAATTATACAGGTTGCAATGACGTTATATGAAAAAACAATTATTTATCGCGAGTTACGGATATTTTTGGTGCCAAACAAACATCTGTTTTGAAAAATCTTACGGCAAGTAAGTAATATATCGCCAAGGATATTAGTATGTTCACGCCATCGCTGTAATTCAGGATCTTCAACTATAGGCGACTGCTCTTACAACTTTTCGCTCTATCGGGTGGGAGTTAAACCAGTTTATATATTTATAAAATAATGTTTCTCCTCAAGAGTAGCCATTTGCTCACATTACTTTATCATTGTTCTATGGTTTGTATGCCTATAGAAACAAATTTTGTTGGTATGGATTATTTGTATTATGATTATTTACATTTTGTTCGTAATTTCACCCATTGAGGCATTTTAGTGTGAACCACCGATAACCCGCGCAGTCTGATGAGACAGTTTAGTGCGGGTACAAGTGTTACGATTCCACGTTAGCAAATTCACGCGGAATCTCAATGCTCAAAGAATACATCGATTAATAAAACGGCTTCATAAGGCTGCAACTATGATATTTCATGTATATGAATATTAGTAATTATGTATAATTGTTATGTCCGTTTATCGATGTAAATATATTAAAGTGTGAAATACATTTAGCAAAATAATAGTTACCGGCTCCAATTCTTGTCTTTCGATCAATCTTCGAAACTGGAAGCAGAAATAGATAATAGTACCGGCTCTAGCCGCTTGGTTCGTAGTGGGTCTGAGAAGAATAGCATCAGTTCCATAAAAGTTTGAGTTAACCATTAAGGGAGACCGCCCACGTAAGTAAACGTATTCCTCCCACCAATCCGATACATAATTGCTTGACCACCTACAAGTTAAACAGTCTTTACATATTTGTTTACATAATATTTGTCAGTTTTCACAAAAGGGAGCCGAAAGGATTGACAATCACTTTGTTTATATTTATATTTGAAACGTAAATACCAGTAGACATACAATCATCCTTACCAATAACTTCCCTGTTCATGCTGTGTACTAGATATAAACAGAATACACCAAAAAGCATTGTCAAATAATCTACAATTGTAAGATGCAAGCAAATTCAAATTACTTTATATTGTAAACCTAAATTAAAAACACAAATTTAAAGAATATATTAAAGTTTTCATAATCCTGTGTCTGTAACAGTAGTACTTCTATGAAGGGAAATTAATACTTTACCAATACTTCAAAATAAGGTATCTCTGTAGCTTAACTGCAGTAGTTTCTTCAAACTCTTTAGCAAGCCTTTGAACGCGCTTATAATTGTCATCATCTAATAAAGGACGGACACTCAACAGGTACTGAAATAGATATTACAGCTTTATCGAAATGACGACAGGGTTAAATAAAAGAAACACGAAAAAAAATTACATAATAATTATTTTCGTATTTATGTTAAACTGTATTGAAACTTATCATGAATAAACACCTTTATAAATAGATAACTTTGCTTACCCTCTTCATGGTATCTTTCACTGACGGTAATGGAAGTCTAGGCAGCGATCCTTGGAAACTGTATAACCTTGGTTTCTTCCATCCGGATAGAACTTTAACAATACTAATCCATAGCATAGTTTTTAAAGACAGTCGAGTTCCGGGTTCGCGAGATTCATACATCCAACCCTACAATAAATTAACAGAATGTACAATAAAATTAGTCTGATTTAAAAACTGTAATCAAAATACGTATAATGTAAAATAATTAATGTTAAATTTTATTACCTTGTACATGAGTAAAACTTTTAGCAGGTAACGCATCAGGAATATAACCGACAACCACATAGTCAAAGCCGCCAACAAACAAGCGATCACTTGCCACAACGTCGATGTTCTAAATATGAAGCATTAATTATTTGGTTGCATAGTAATTCACAATTACTAAACTTAGGCAATGGGCTATTATTATTATTAAAAAATAAATATGCCTCTTACCCGGGTAAGACAGCCGTAGATTTTCGAACCAATCCAAAAGGTGTATCATAACCCCCAAAATGAATCGCCACAAGCAATGCCCATAAAAAATAGAGCGATTGAAGATGTCCAGGGTATACGCCATTACTTACACTGTTCTGAAAAAGGAAGTACATTCTTTCGAAACTGCTATACAACAGGTCTCTACAAGCCCCTACGGTATAAGTAAAGTACTAAATGCATAACGATAAGTGTGTCTAAGCCCGCTAAATTATTTGTTTATACAGTTTAAAAAAATAGTTTTCAAAAATCTTTTTCTTGTTTGCTGACCCACACATAACAATTTTGTTAATTCATCGGTGCTAGATCTCCTTGCTGGAAATTGTCAAAGTATCACAATAGTTTAATCATTATCGTGTCTCGGCTTGTACTTATTAACTGTCAATTTTTTTTCGGTGTTATTCTGGACTTGCGTAAAATATGCACAAGACACAAAACTAATAAATGAGGAGGGGGTTGACCCTAGCGGCTGATAAGATGAATCTCACACACCTTTGAAAAAATACAGTTTAATGGTATTTAACACAAAATCGTGTATAAAACTTCAGGTTACACGAAATCATGGTTATGGTATGGTACACTTACAACAGAAAACAATAACGTAGGAACATATTTTACAAAAATATTCCGTGAACTTATTGTTGTAATTACGGAATATCTTTGAGTAACAGTGCCAGTTAGTGTCTTCATATTCTCACCGCAAGCTGCGTCGACGTTTAACACCTTAGAGGACTCGATACATAACGACGTTTGTTAATAATCGTCAGAAAAATGACGAATACACCGTCACAATCTCACTGCGGACGAGTACTATCGTGTCATTGGGAATTATGCAGTCAGATCATAGAGCAAGGTCGTCCTCTATATCTCTGTTTTGTTGCTCTTGAGAAGGCCTTCAATAGTGCCTCGTGAAGCCCTCTAGCTTGTACTTCATTAAATTGGGTGTACAGAGAAGTTTGTGAGACTTCTAAGACTCCTGGACAACGAACAGTCCGATTTTTTCCCCGTCACCTCTGGGGTAAAACAAGGGTGCGTTCTAGCATCCACACTGTTAGCGTTATATTTTTTAGTCATAGTCCAAGAGGTCTCATAAACGACTGAAGGTATCCGCATCCGTTTTCGCACGGATGACAATTTTTAATCTCGTCAGACTGAAAGCCCGCACCAAATTGTCGCATGCCGCGATTACCTAGTTGATGTACGCCAATGACCTGTGCTTCGTAGCAGAACCCCCTTGGGGCCTGTAACAGCTAATGTCCGATTTTCACGAATTAAAACGACGGAGATGATCTCATTGAACATTCATGGTCGCGAGTCACTGAATATTATACTCGGAGGGGATGACCTGAAGCAGATGGACAAGTTTCGCTACCTGGGGAGCACAATATCATCTAAGTGTGATCATGGTGCAGAGATCAACAGCAGAATTGACGTTGCTGCAGCGGCTTTTGGCAAGCTGGACTCTAAGGTCTTTATCTCGCACGACTTTAAGCTGGCAACGAAGATCGCTGTCTACATGGCAGTCGTGCTGCCTAAAATCTTATACTCTGCTGAAACGTGGACATTGTATCGCCGTCTCATCCGTATGCTAGACCCATTCCACCTCAAGTGCTTACGGAAAACTACTTCACATCCGATGGTCCGACCGCGTACGGAATACTGAAGTGCTGCAAAGGGCCAATGTAGGTGGTATTGAGTCGTATCTGTGTCAGCTTCGGTGGTGCGAGCATGTAACGCGTATAACGGAACAAAGAACAGCTAAGCGCATCTTTTACTTAGAATTTGAGGAAGGCAAACGGAAGAATGGCGGGCAACCCCTCAAGTACAAAGATGTGCTGAAGCGACACATGAAGCACTGCATCATCAATCCTTGGCTGTGGGAGTAACGGCTGTCAGACGGTCGGAGTGGAAAGCGCTTGTTAAATCTAGTGTGAAAACTTTTGAAAACCGTCGGCTCCTTAAGCTGGATACCAGATGTGACGAGCTGAAAGGCCGACCATCTGCGGCTATCAGCTATAATTATGTGTACGGTCTATATTTACGGTGTGCTCTCATGCCTGCAATGTGCAAGGATTTTTACAAACAAAATTGGCTACGTAAGCCACATGCGAGCACATCAACGGCAAAACCGGAGTTGAAGACAGTCGCAGTGGCGGAATTCGGCCGGGATTACATCATCATCATCAAGTAGTCTTAACGTGATAGTTCTTTTTTTAATTTAAAACTACACTAGAGAAAATACGCCGTAATATGAAGCGTATCCGATATGCGATCAAATACATTTTTACGTTATGGAAATATTATCAAACTTTCTTACTGTAATTTAATTGATGTAAAAAAAATGTAACGTTTACAGCTTGAGCAAGAAAAAGAAACAATATGGTTGTCCCCATCCCTGCTAATAAAAACGCATCCAATTAGTGTTGATTTATACCTTATCATTATATTGTAATTTGTTCATAATTATATGAGTTTTAATCATTTGCGCGGAACACTAATTACCTTTTTAAAAAAGTCATCCGATATAATTTACTTGTTAGTCGTTATTCATTATTCATATATTCAGCCGTTTCAAAAATGTCCTTTAGTTTTTTGGTTTAAATATCGTGTAATGATTTTTATATATACTAGGCATGCCTTTAAAGTTGTGTCGTTTAAATATTCTCGGCTAACTTTGAATTTACAATTTCTCAATTTTCAAATTTGTTTGAATTTAGAGTAGCAAAACAATTGAAAGAATAACGATTGATGCAACTATTTAGTCACAGGGTTATTTTTTTTTTTAATCTCGTTCCCCTGACGTGGTAATCAGAGACTATTTCCATCTTATTTTTCAGTCTTTTTCCATTTACATTCTATTTCCTTAATTTAGATGTTTCATTCCTTCCTTAATACCACTAAATCAATGTATACTACAATACTTGTAGATAGAGATAGTGGTATTGCCTTTCTTTTATTTATTCCTCCTTGCCGTTTTCTTTCCTACACTGATACAGAACTTAATAAATATATCTCTTCCTTGCTCGTTTGCCATTATCTCCTTAATTGTGTCTCTGATTACCTTATTTCCTATTTTCCCTTCTACTTCCACTCTCTCTTGGCCATACACTGGACACTCCGTTAGGATGTGTGGGACGTCCTCTTCACATGTAGGGTCGCAGATACACGATGGGCT
>DWQX01003782.1:0-16676 GCA_018245475.1 Pharmacophagus antenor
TTGTTGCGGCTGTAAAAATTACGACGACCAATTCGGTTTATTAAATAATTGGCAGTTAAGTATAAAGATAAGTATACTTTTATTAAATTTTCGTTGAACGCAGTAAGTGGGCTTTAATATTGTTACATAGCTTAGAGATGTTGCTTATGCGGTTGAACTATGAGAACTGTTTACATATAATTTCTTTTATTTAAATGTAGCGGTGAGATTTGTTTTATATTCACCTATTAACTCGTCCCTTCCCAGTTTTGATACCTGTATTATGCACAGAGCTCCCCTTTTTCCGGTGTTGCTCAGCAAATCCAAAATGGCGACGTTACAGAAAATAATAAAGACCTCGTTATCGTTCAACCTTAAAAAACGTGTATACTAAAGATAATCGAAATCAACTTACTTTTTTATATATTTATTTATTCTTCATAAATTATAAATATTTACAATGTTGATATCAATTAAAAATGAAATAAAGACAATTCTTATTAAATACATGTAAAAGTAAGTCGTATAACTAATATAGTTATGTATATACATTAAATTGTACATATTTAATAATTAAATTATACAACTTCGCTTGCACTTATCACCCATTACTTTATAAAAAGAATTAGTACCAATTCTTGCGAACCTTAAATTACTATAGAAAATTACGTAGTTAATTTATAATCTACATATTTACAATATAAAATTTAAAATATTAAATAGTATTCAATGAAGTGGTAAGAGTGCTTCGCTAAGAATTTGAACTTGTATTTGATACGACGTTAAATTAGTTTTCCCGTGACGTTACGAATAATAATATAGTGCAATTCTCTATACGCAGTGAGGCAGGGAATTGAATTTATCGTTTGAATTATATACATTTTCAAAATTATTTTTATCGTTGATTCAAAATCGAAACTTCTAATTTTCTAGTGTATTTTTAATGAGTCCTCTTGTATTAACAATTATACAATATTTATCAATGACACGTAATAATATCAAATTTCATTTGCATTCTACTTTGATGATCAATACAATATAATCAATGCGCAGGTTTATAATTATTATGTATTTTAACATATTTTTATTTCGACACGTTATTTACATTGAAAATATTTTAAATTAATTTACGTATAAGGAAATGCAAAAGACAACTGCGCGGTTGGAAGGTTTTAAATGCTTTATCAATGTGTGATATTTAAAAATTTTATTAATTAATTATTAAATAACACAGTTCCGGTAATAGTAAATAACAAATCTACTATTACCGGATTTACTTTTTTTTTTCTTAAACTAAACGACGAGACGTGTAAGATGTAAAATAGCAAGTTGACATATAATTTCATTGCCGTCGTCCTCAGGCATGACGTGGGACGTATATCCTGGAAATTTCTAATGGAACATTACAATCACACATTCAAACAACACTTGAAAGTTAAAATAATATAAATTTATTAATGTGTCTGCCTTCACAGCTCAATGTCAGTTTGCCACTGTAACAGCATTGATGTCCTCCTTCAATCATACACGTGAAAGCCAGACTGTTCTGGGCGAGGACGCCTCACCATCCACGGTTTCATTGTTGTATAGCATCAGGTATCGATTAAAGTCAGGTGTATACCGTCGCAAGTATGATGCATGATCAAGTTTAAGTAATACATAATCAACGGTAATTGCCGTCTATCGGTAAGTAAAAGCTCTCCGTGCTGCTGACGTCCCTGCCGTCGAATCGAGTTTCGGCCTGGACGTGGCGGCTGTCGCTTTCGCAGCATTTAGGGAACGGTGCGGCGCTGTCCGGTTTGAACACCGGGTATTTGCTGTAGTTCTCTTTGGTGCGCACCGTGTTGTTGTTTGCCGCGTGCCGCGAGCCCGCGCCCCTTCCTCAGAGCTTCGAGGAGCCGTTGTTTAGCAGCCGAATGCTGCTGTCGCGTCCCATGCTCGTCCTGTCAAAAGTAAATATAACAGTAATCATTTTAATAGCTTTTATCAAAATTTAGGTAATACTTGGCCTCGATTGATGCGTTACTTTTACAGCTTACCCATAACACTCGGTGATGGTTTACCACTTGTCTTATAGTGGAGGTCCCTGGTACTATTCCGAGACCATATCAATGGTATTGTCGATGGTGTTTGAGTTTTTTCGAAAGTTTTTTCTGGCTAGCTACCACCTTCAATGTCAATCTGCCGCCATAACAGCATTGTTGAGTTCCATCTGTCTCATATGTGTAAGCTAGAAGTATTCTGGGAGACTACATCAACTTCATTTTAACTTAATATTATTTGTAAGTAGAGGTCAAGTGATAGTTCAGCACCAATAAAAAGTTAACAAGCATGTCCTGGCATGACATTGTTTATTTGAAATTATGAATACAGAGAAAAGAAATATTTTTTTTCAACCTATTTGTATATTTATGACCTATGAGAAAAACAGTTACAACAAATACATGATTTATACGAAGTGTTACGGTGTTTATGCTTTTTTTTTGTGTTCGTCTTTATTTTAGGGAAGCTAGTAAATTAGGACAACTTGTAAGCTCCGTTGACAGGCAGAGCTTTGCCAATTTAGCGTGAACAGATGTCAAGCCGGCCTCTAAATTCGGTATCACTTCGCCCATTCTAATGCGTTACATAAATCCTCTTGGTTTGTATTTTGTTTATTTACTTTTAATATAACCTTTTGCGCAACTATAATTATTCTTAAACGAAATACGCAGCGTTCTACAAGGGAATTTTTGTATGAAATGAAATTATTTTTGTGGGTAAAGCACATGTAATTAAAAGAAAATATATAGTATATATACTAATAATTTAAAGATTGTCAAATAAAAATAAAAATAATCAAATGAAATTAATGTTTAAGGAGGTTCTATTTAATCATTCCTGTAGAATCGTTAAAACATAAATAGGGTCATTCCTCTATTGTTCTGAGAGGAGTTTCTTTTAATTTTCTTATTTCACTTTTCAGTTTTACTTTATCTTATACAACAATGATTTTTATTAGTACATAGTTCACGAATATTTATTTATGACGGTAGGAGTAGTTTAGGTAGGAAAGCGATAGCTATACTGCGTTGTAGTGGCACGTGTATCAGACGTCATTGCTTTATTTTCAACTAAACCGTATGAGGGCTCGCATATTTCATATGGTTACGTCATAGTGCTCAGACCATTGGCTTTAGTCGACTGTCAATATATAGGTATTGAATATAACGGTGACATCTAATCGCTGTGATTTTATAATCTATGACCGAACAATGATTTGCTTAGCACAGTACTTTATTTCTAGTATCCAAGTTGTATCTTACATATATAAATTTATGTCAAACAACCTCTTTTTTCTTAGTGACCTGTTTCCATATAATAGTTATAATTAATTTAAATATAACTAACGTTTTCGGGACCATGCTTATATTTGTCTTCCTGCTGGAATGTAGCCTTCTAGAAGTCGACAGAGACATCGAACCTCTCGCTCCGGTCGCTGATCCCGAACGACATAAGAGGTACCTGATGGATAATGAAAATCATTTTGGTATTTTTTATTATCTATATAGATTAAGTGATAGCTTTTTACTAATTATATCTGTGAATGCTTAATTTAATTATTTCTAAAGCAGCCTTTACCAGCTCGCTTTTCTATGCGTGATAATTCTTTTATTTAATATCCAAATTAATCCTCTTCGAAAATTGGAACACATTCTGGTGCTCAATTTTCGAGTCCATTGATATAGAGCGAAAAAGTTTCTTTGAAATTTGAACCATCGGATTTCACCTTTTAAGAGTGATATTTCAAATACCTCGTGAATCACACACATCACAAAGAATATTCCCACGAAATTTCAAGTCTCTAAAAGCAGCGCGTTAAGCCGTGCGTTGATAGAAATGTCAGTCAGTCAGTAGTTTCTGAATCGGACAGAACTTTGAATTCTGTAAATATAAATCTATCCATATAATAATTAATTTTAAAAATTAAAACATTAGTATGTAGCGAACTATATTGTTTACGTGAAATAATGACTGAATGATAATTGCTACCTTTGTTTGTCTGAAGATAAAAAATGATATATTTTATTAACTACAATACCCTTGTAGCCGGAAATAATAAATTTCTACAGCTTGTTGACAACAGCGCGTGTCGTGTTGGAAACAATTTAGATAATATTGTGCAAGGTTACAGCGCATTTAAATAATGATTAAATGCTTAACTGATGCTGCCGGTTCTATCGAATGCATTTCGGATACTGTATGAATTTGCATGATTTAATACTGGCTACGCCAAATTACCGTATGACGTACACACCTATAGCGGGTACTCATCTCTTTGTTGCTCATATTCCGCGTATTACGACCAACCATTCTGATTTATGCTTTACAGTGCACGCCGCAAAAGATTTGAAATGTCTTACGGTTCCAATATTTGCATACGGATATGAGAATCTTTAATGGAAAAGTGATTACGATTCTTCTGGACTAGTATGCTTCATTATCATCCACAATATTAGAACTTACCGTCATTTATGATTGTTAGTACATTAATAAAAGACGAAAACAGTCTTTTAAGAATTCGCCCGAAAGGGGAAGTATAATCCATATCGGCATTTGTAAAGGAATCTAACAACCTAGTTCCAATTTGAGTTTCGTTTGGATACTTACCTATTGAAATGTTTCCTGAAGATCCCGCTGGTGCAGTACAATGCTATCGGGTTGACGCAACTGTTTAAAAATGAGAGGCAGAAACCGATAATGCGTAAGGCGTGCCACCAGCCGTTGTAGTCGTCCTGTGCTGTGGGGCTGTATGTACAAATAAAAAAAAATCGTTACTTCATTCAATAGGATCGTCCATTAATCACGTAACACTCGAAAGCGGTTTCAGAAAATCACTAAGTATCACAAAGGGGAGGACATGCTTATGTTTTCTTTGACGATGCTATTTCTAAAAAAGAGTAGACTTTTTCGTACAATGATTGATCATTCAGGACTTAAATTAGATTGAGCTTGTATTTAAAAAAATCTATTCAGACCATTTTTAAGTCACTTTGTACCTAAAAGAACACGTCATTTTAATTAGTGAAGTGTATAACCTCATGTATCACATCAAGTGATTAGCGATTAACCATTTTTGCATATGGAATCTCAGTTCTTATGTATTATTAATATCATTTTATTTCATAAGCCAAAAATAGTTCTAAAATTTAAACTCGTCATCTGTTATACGTTCGAGGTTTCTATGTATGGCTGAATCAATATTGATTGACACTAGATTTGCCGACACATTTTTATTGTTTTCTTTTCGTATCTGTAGTAATTTTGTTGCGTTATTGTATTATTATTTTTCCTGTTATGCAATAAAACGCGAGAACAATTTTGCCTGAGTCAGTATAAAAAAATAAAAAAGTCTGTTAGTATATGAAACTTTTTATCTAGGGTTAGTCCGCCAAAATGACGGGTCCGGTAAATCTAGTGATAAATTATTTGAGGATTGTTAGCTTTTATATGACTTGGAATACATGAAACGATTTAAAATTATTTTCGTTGTTATGATGAAATAAATTAATCGAACTACACATCTGACACTCTCGTTAAACTAATATCATCAACTTTGACTGGCCGGTTGGTGTAATGGTAGTAACCTTTGCCTTTTACACCAGAGGTCGCGGGTTGGATTTCCGCACAGGACAAACATTCATGTGATTGACATTCGTGTTTGTTCCGTGTGTGGTTATTTTATATATATTATATTAAGTATTTTTTACAAAAATATCTATGTACGTGTATCGGTCTCCGATAATTCCTACTACAGGTGTTTAGCTACCTATCTTGGGATCAAAATACTATATAAAAAATGTCCCAGATGTTTGATAATTTATTTAATCTATGAAATTACAAACATTTATTTTATTACAACGCTTACCAATAATAAAACCACATCATGAAGACGTGCGACGGAAGGAAACACGCCGCAAATACCAACACAAACGCCAGAACTGTGAGGGCAACCTTCCTCCTGGCGCGCATCTAAAAATAACATTTAAATTTAATAACTCTTTCCTTTTATGCTATTTATAGATTTCAGCTAAGACACATTAGTAATTTAATCATATTTAAACACGTATATGTCGTTCGCTGCTAAGCTTTATCATTACGGGCAGGCCTAATGGTAGGATAAGAGCTGAAACAATAACCTGTATTTCATAAGCGACATTGAGGTTGAAATCGGTGAAGCATAATACTCCATAAAGCTCTGGCCGTTATACATATGATTGTCGAAACTGAGTAGTATTCTGATCAAGAAGTTAGAAATAGATCCTACTGACGTAACTTTATTTAGTAGGCTGTGGAATAGAACCAAACCTGTTACAAGATAAGCAACTAGCCGTTGGGGCAAGGAGTTGGAGATATTTACATGAATGTTATCAAAGGAGACATATCTATTAGTGAAGCTCAAGATGTATAACTCACCTGTCTTTGTGTACCCTGCATCTCTCCGGGCACGTTTTGTGTGCTCAACACCAGGTGGCGCGCCATAAGTATGTAGAATAGTGCGATGACGGTCAAAGGCAATGAATAGTAGACAAGGAAGCGTACCAGTACCATCGTTTTCGGGTAACTCTCCCCCCACTCCGGTGGGTAAGGATAGCAAACCAGAAACTGTTAAAAATTGTTCATTATTAATCTTTCGAATTTCGAACACAGTTTTTAATTCTTAATTTAAATTGATAAAAAATTAATGCCTGTCTCTCGGTATAGACAAAGATAAGAATGTCTCATATTTATATCGTATAAAAATGAGAGAATCGATTTCGATGGACTCTTCGCTCGCGATTCATCGTAAAAGAATTTCATTCGAATGAATTCCGTCGAACGATTCATTACATTGCATCAAGGCACTGTATCTGTTTTAAAATTTTAAAAATTTGCTTTAGAACGGGTAAAAATTATCATTATGTAAAGACTCTGTTAAAGATAATTCAGTTTTAGCCATGTCTAAAAATCCAGTCTACTTCGAAACAAAAACGAATATTTATATTGGAGTGCATTTGTTTGTTTTACAAAACCAAAGTGATACATTCACGTAAAACGAAAACCTTGATTTAGTGTTACGCGAATTTATTGAAGCATTTTACACAAATAGAATTGTATGAGAAGGGTCCTATTAACCATTTAATCACTGAGATCCAGAACGGATTGAACTGAATTATCTGGACGTAGATAGGTCGACTAATCTCATTGGATACAATGGAACTATTACGTTTAACGAGTGAATAATTACACTACATTTAAAATACTCTTTGAATGAAGCCTTTGAACTTTTAATATTTAGCAATTATTTTCACATGAAATTATACTAACTGGACACTAGTATCAATACTAACAATTATACTATTTCTTGTAAATACTCTAGTATATGAAGTTAGAAGTACATAACTAGCAATGATTTTGGTTCTACTACCTTTCTAAAATTAGACTTGTTAATCAAACTTTTTCCAATATTAATAATATAGTCCTTTAATCATCAACATTTTCTACTGAAATATTGTTCTCGCATGTGTATATTACTGAAGAATACCAGAACACTACGGTTATCAGTGTTTACAATAATTTTTTTAAAGGATCTATAGAGTTTAATGTCAACAACGTACTAACAGAAACATTTTCAGTTAACTTTAAAATTTGAAGTGGAAATTCTACCTGAGTTGTGGGGTTGACAACGAATGCTCGCAGATATGATCCGATATACGCTGGTGTTGCAAGCAGTGCAGCCAGTATCCAAATACCGACAGCTGTAGCCACCGTTAGTCGCGTGGCACGCTTGCTGCCTCCTATAAAACATTCAATGTCAGAGTCTAACACACTTAAAACAGGCCTACTAAGTAGCTTTTTTTGATCAGATAAATCATATTCAGCGCCCCGATTCGCCCACCCTGCGCTGCTTTTTATGTTCTCTAACTAGGGAGTAGAAATGCCTACCAACTTCGCAGCCGCACGCTGTCTCTTGGTATTTGCTATGAAATAAAATTAAGGATCAGGCAGAAAAACCAATGTTGGAGAAATGTTTAATAGTAAGTTGTAGCATTAACAGTAAAACGACCAGTATTTTATAAGAAAACATGGGCGAAAATGTTGTTTGAAAAATGTCATACTTTTTTTTATCACTACGGGACTAACACTTGACCTCAATTTCACCTCGTGATAAGTGACGATTAAGCCGCAGATAGCGAACCATGTACGCTCAGAAAGCATCCGGCTCTCACATATATAACTATCGCAACACAGCAATGTTGTAACGGCGACTTGCCAGGCGGGTTCGAAAAACCCTACTACAATCCAGATTGCACTGCTTCTGTTACCCGTAAAAGGAACCCGAGACCTCCGCGTTATTAGGCAAGCGGGTAAACCTCTCCGCGCGGAGGCAGCCGAAAACCTTACAAAGAGTAATGTACTGTTAATAAAAATAGTACTGTTAATAAAAAGATATCGTTATTCATTAGTGAGTACTTGGTTATAAAACCTGCTCACGCAAATTAAGTTCTGTTTCTGACTCGGAAATTAATTGCAGTCTATCCACTGCACTTCAGTCTGAGTTAACTTCGTAACATAATTTTTGCTATTACGCAAGTACTCATTAAGTAGTGCGTAAATTAGAAAAAATAAAGGTGATGATATCTTTTTTAAGAATTAAGCGTTTCGTCGTAGCAAACGTATTTTGTACTGAGTTGCAATACAAACTCAATGCATATAATAATAATGTTTGGAAAATAATAATCAATACACCTAGGTTTCAAGATAGCCGTTGGAAAGCTCTTATTACTAACTTGAATTTCTTTCATAAAATGCTAGTAAAAAATTCGAACATCTATTACCGACAAATCCAGCAATGTATTTTAAAGGTCGGGAGAAGGTTAATTTGTCCTTTGACAAATTTATAAAGAGAAGACTGAACTTAAGAAAATTAGGTATTGTGTTACAATGACAAATTTAATTTTGTTTGCCATTTAAGCCATTTAAAAAATAGGGACATAACGAAATTTGTTAAAGCCCTGCCACTGCTTTTAAAAGACACTTTGTTTACGAAAATCCGACGGTGAAATATTGTTTTTGTTTCTTAATAAACTAATTTATAAAAATTTATCATTGGGCTATTCATTGACGTTTTTACAGAAAAATAGACTTTATTAAGGGTTTCACATTCCATGTGATATACGTAATAATAGATGCTACTACTAGAATACAGGGTATTTTCATTATGTTCATGGGTGAAGCTTAGCATTATTAATTTATTCAATTACTATTATACTAGTATAGTTAACCGTCATGTGTAGGCAATAGAAGTCTGCAGTCATTTGAATAACTTCGTAGTAGATAAAGATATTGTAGTCTACGATATATTGTTTATTTAGTAGTCCCACATCGGAGCGAGGGTCTCTTATAAGTGGGGTTATGTAAACCGATAAATAAGTACTCTGTCAGTCGAGGATGACCTGGGGCTTTTCTATTTCTTAAGGTATTTATTTTGTCTATTATTAGTTTATAGTTTTGTAAATAGTTAACATGGATTAGTTGTAAATGTTGTTTTATTATAGAAACAAATGTAAATAGATAATCAGGGCCCGTATTTATAGATAAATAAATAAATAACTGTCACGACATATCCGCACATGTTAATGAAATGTTTTGCAAAAATAATAAATAAATACGTAAATCAAATGTTTTTCGTATGAAAATCTAAAATATATCTCTTGTAATATTATTTCACTGTTAACATTTTACTACCATTGGATAGAGAGAGAAGACCTATCATATAATACTTTTTGCCTACTGTTTTGTAGCAAATTAATTTTGTGAATGATTACATATATAGCTAATAAAATGTAATGTAAAAACTACCCAACCAAAAGGGTACCGGAAAACCTTAGTTTATTACAAGCATGCGATTACATTTCATGTTGTCCTTCTTTTTTTTTTATTTTACGTCGTCCTGCATTAAAATCGTTGAAGGTACGTTTTCGAACGCGTATCGCGGAAGTCGTCGTAAAGATTCGCAACAACTATTTACGGCTGGGCCATTGCTCAGTTTCCGCTCTCGCGGTTTAAAAGCAGTAAAACGTCGACAGTGTAACAAAAGTTGAGTTTAAAAAAGATACGACCGCATCGATTTCAGCGGGCAACCTATTACATTATTTGTTCGTCACGTTGTTAGGAATTATTTTTTGTGGAACGGCCGCTAGTTACTTAACATTTTTTTTATCGTCAACGAGTTAACACTTGAAATCAATTTCACTCGATCTTAATCTTGAATGACAATGAGAACGTCAAGAGTGAATCGTGCTCTTCCGAAATAGTTTTAACTGTCAAATGTATGACTGCGAGAAAACAGCAATGCTGTTATGGCGGGAGATTGACATTGAGGGTGGTAGCTAGCCATCCTCAATGTTGTTTAGAATTCAAAAAACCGTTTATCTTGATTTATAATGCCGCATATATCTCTTTAAACATATTCAGTGCAAAGATTTGTTATCCTGTCATGATAATAGACCCGAGTATCTATATAACATATTTGGTGTGAATACGATAAATTTTTTATAGTCGTTGTGTTATCAGATATTCATAAGCAAACGTAATATAACATTGTTTAGACTAATAATTCGATGCTTTGATGATACACGTCAAAACTTCGATGGAGCCGATTTAAATTTACTTCGCGTATCCGAAATACATCAACTTGGCACAGATTTATATTTGGCAAGAGTTTCTAATGCATTATTCGGATGGATTCATATCTGTATGCACGGAATTCTTTAAGACAATGAATTTTCGGTTGGAGTTCTGCCCTATATGTTTTATAGTTGCGATAGTTTCGCGATCGCTCAGTCATATTCGATTAAAAAATATTTTTAACATCAACTGGGAAAAGTGTTTGTTAGGATGTATACAAAAATATATTGTTCTTATCAAATTAAACTGTTTTTTTTACGTTTATCAGTTTTTACTTTTTATTGTCAATGAGTTATAAGTTGAACTCTAATTTACACGAAGTTAAGTGGCGATGAGACCGTGGATAGCGACACGTGCTCGCCCAAAATACTCTGACTATCGTATGTAAGACCGCGAGAGTAGAGCAGTGCCGTCATTGCGCCAGATTAACATTGGTGGTAGTAGCCAGTCGTGCGAATTCGAAAAAACCCTACAATCATTCAAACATAAAAACTCATGTGGCTCCGAAATCGGAACCATCTCCGTGTTATAAAGCGATCGGTAAACCATTTTGTCACGTAGGCTGTTAAATTGTCAAATTGTCAATTGGATTGTTCTCTATTCAATTTTTTCTTCACAGAAACGGTTAGAAGTTGGCCAATGATAGTCCCATTTTTTTTAGAGGATGTCTCAGTAAGAGTGCACTTTTTAAAATTCGAATTGGCAACTCTGAAATTGACAGCTGTCACCTCTGTTTATCACGTTTTTTTTTATATGTAATCAAGTTTTTGACATTTGTTTTGAAGTACTTATTAGTTTAATAAAGTATTTATTAGTTAGGGGCTAAAATTTGGCCTCGATTTCACCTGATGATGAGTAACAATGAGGCCGTAGATGGTGAAGCGTGTTCGCTCAGAACACATCTGGCTCTCGTATGTAAGATTGCCGGAACACAGCAATGCTGTTATGGTGGCAGATGGACATTGAGGGAGGTGGCTGGTCAAGCGGGTTTGAAACACTCTACCATAATCCAGACTCCACCACTCCTGTGGCCCGGGAATCGAACCCGGGAGCTCCCCCTGTTACAAGGCAAGCGGCTAAACCACTGCGCCACGGAGGCAGTCCGCACTATTTATTAATATATTTACCATATATTTTAATAAATAATTACGCGAAATATCGTCATGAACTACGAAATCGAAATCTATTAATCGATATGTTGTAAACTAATGTTCTATTTCGATGTAAATATTTGTCGTTTTGTGATTTAAAATAGACCTTGATGATAATTTACCCGTAAACAAAGTTAATACAACTAAAGGCGTACAAATTGAGATCGGGCTAAATGGCGTACCTTGGGGGAGGTCGTTGTCCAAACTGGCAGTGATGTAATGAAGTAAGAAAATAGCGCTTTAATCTGATTAGAAACTATGTATGAGAAAAAATGATAGAAGAGAAAATGGAAGATTAGAATTAAAAATGTAATTCTTATCTTTTTAATAATATTATTTAATAAAGAATCATTTTTTTTAATTTATACCTCGAGAGTCGTATTAAGATTGATATGCAATCTTTTAATTATTCTTTATGACAATTTTACTAAAAGAAGCTACCATGGAAATTAACCCGAATGACCTGACATTTTAATTATCGCCAACGATTACATTATGGTTACTAGTTCTGTTTGCGCCATCCCCAAATCTAACACGAGAAGTATCGTTACGCCAATAAATTCTCTAGCAGCAATGAACTTTTAAATAAAGAACAATATTAGCACAGCTTGGCGTCATAAACACGATACAGAAGCGAACGTAGTTTTTCGTAAACAAAAAAAAAAACAACACACACAACTCAATCCGAGTAATGGATCACTTTGATTTAGTACCAACAATTTACTACGAATGATCTTTATTTCTCAATCAGTGATGTTTATTGTAACAGATGTATCGATCGCGTACAAAGTTGTAAAACACATCTGCATGTGAAACGAGAACGGAACTTTGATTGTCGGCCAACGAAAACAGTGTTGTCTCTGCTTGTTTATCGACAGTTTTATTCTCATTATCTCGATTCGAGACAGCACTATTATCGACTCCGAGGCCCGCGCTAGGATCTGGTCGCTCTGCTCCCGGGAGTACGTTATTTTGAGATTTATTGCAATAACATAGTAGCCATTGTTAGCTCTTTGTTCTGCTCCCCTTTGAGAGTCCACGATGGTACAAAATGATAAGTAGGGTTAATAGAAAATTTTAAGTACTTTCCTCTCCATTATATCGTCCGTTATAATTTCATTATGAGTTTATTAAGTTTCATCACTCATTTTTTAAGTTTAGTTTAATGAATATTCAGTGTTATGCGAAAAAAAAAATTGAGCAGTCTTGCTTTAAAATTGTATTTATTTTATTATTATAACAATATGACTAAGTGTCGTGTCAAATATTAAAGACAGTATACAAGTGATTATTATGAAAACGGTAATAAAATTGCTCTCAATAATATAGTATCTCCAATGATTGAAACTGTCGCTTCCTCTAAAGTGTTGAGCTCAAATTGACTAGCTCCATGAATGTTGTGGTCTTTTTGATTGTCTCCCTGGCGCAGTGGTTTAGCCGCTTGCCTTGTAACGCGTAGGTTCCGGGTTTGATACCCCCTCCACAGGAGTGGTGGAGTCTGGATTGTGGTAGAGTTTTTCGAACCCGACTGGCTAGCCACCACCTTCCAAGTTCATCTGCCACCATAATAGCATTACTGTGCTCCGGCAGTTACACATGTGAGAGCCAAATATTTTCTGGGCGAACACGCTTCACCATCTACGGCCTCACTATCGGGTGAAATCGAGACCAAGTATTAGGCCCTAACCGATAAAAAAAAAACAATAACGTGGTGTTAAATAGGATCTTCACATTTAAATTGTCATACATCTTATCTGCAAATTGCGTTCTGTGCCTCTGAATTATATTTCCTTAGTAGGTTCACTCTCTTAATACCTACAGCATTTTTATACGGTAGAGTTTTAGCCACATTACAGTAATAAAGGTTGTACCAACTAATCCATTTAGCTTCTGTCAACGCAGATCAACATAGAGCCGCTATAAATGTCGTGTTTCTTACGACTTAAAAGATCATGTAATTTTCTGTCATCTCTTAAAAAGGATATTTTTTTTAGTTGCAACTGTTTAAAAACCATTAATCAACATTTCCTGTTGCAATTTATAAAAAAATTAAAACAAATGGGCTTAGCTTTTACTAAAAGGTAACATTAGAAAATATTTTAGTACTGTGCAATTATAATTAATTTTTTTTTAAGTTTTTATTTAAAAAAGCTATTATTTAAAAGTTAAGCGTATTCGTTTTGAATAGGACACAAACGTAAAAGAGAAAGAAATTAATAAAAAATACAAAAAAATCATATATGAATAAGGTAATAGCTTTAAAAATTAAAAAGATAACGATGCAGTGCATTTGGATGATTTAGACAATGATTCAAAAATCGAATCTCTAAATAAATTATTTAGTTTTTCCTTTACAAATTTCGTGCATTGAGTAAGCATTTGGGAATCTTATTCACGCTCATGTTGGATTCATTTAAAATCAAATATTTACACGTATTCACCTTTCCGAAGACGTGAGAATATATTTTGGTATTAAATGTAAACATTTTTCCAAGCTATTCACTTGTGGTATGTCTGCTTTGTGGAAATTTATCTAGATAGGGACAACTGTGTGTTTATTCCATGAAACGGTATAAAGCCGAATTGTGTTCCGGTTTAAAAGCGTCGTGACTAGATTAACGACCGAGATATCTAGATCTCTTAGGTCTTCCTCTTTCACTAAGTATAACGTTGGCAGTGCAAAGATACTAAACAGCTGCTAACCTACGATCGTCATGAAAGCAAGGGAATCATCCCGATGTTTGGCTTACTTAGTGTGGGTATGATCAAATTTTGTGATGTTGAAACTATTACTGGTGTATTTTATATTAAATAATACTTTTTCGCAAAAATGATTGATAATGATAGTAAAAACGAATTGAAAAAAAAAAACAACGTATTTTCCCAATTACACTATACAATAGGCTTAAGATATTTCTAACCAAATTCGGGGTACACTCTTCACAAAAGAAAAATATTTATCCAAATCGGATAACTCCGTGATAAGATTAGCTGAGTCGCATTGATATCACAATACTAACGCTTGCTATTAATATTTAACCCTTTCCCTATTCAATTTCGATATAAGTACATCCAATCGACTGGCTAATGATAGGCAGTAGAAATTTAGGTTAATTCAGAGAATTTGTAAACTATTACATAAATAAAAATTATATAAGATTTATTGAGCTCTCGGCAGGCGTCGTACTAGTTAAAGAACTCGTTACCTGTAGCATGGAGTTTTCTTAGAGGATCGACAATAGCAAAATATCTGTCCGCCGAAAGCGCGGTCAAAGTGAAAACTGACACCCCAATGCTGACATCCTTAGCCGCTTCAGACACTTGACAAACGGTGGAGCCCCACGGCCATGACTCCAAGGTGTATACAATAGAGGTGAACGGCACGCAAGTGATGATCACCAGCAGATCGGCCAGAGCGAGAGACAAGATATATCTGCAAATTAAAATCTATTTACAACGTCCGATTATTTTTTTTTATACGGAAATTGGGCAAATTAGGGAGCGGTTCACCAGATGGTAAGTGATAGCCGTCGGCCATGGACAGCTGCAGCAGCAACATTCGGGGAGTCGTAATAGCGTTGCCGAAAATAATATACGATTATAATGTGTCTTTAGGAGATTATTGCATAGTCTTCAAGTTTTGTGCATTTTTCCACTTAAAACCGCATGATCAGAAAAAAACCTATAAAATTTATATATAAAAAATAATCACATTAGAATCTAATTTTAAATCCATTTCCCGCGTTAAAAGCAACTCGTATCAAAAGTTGAACAAGTTTTATCGCTTGCTATAGTCGTATATACAAATAAAATGTTCTATCTAAACTTTATACAACCGGGTAATAAATATCGATCGAGATTTAGTCAGGTTTCAGCGAATAGAAATCCAACAATGGGAACGGAAATACAATTTTAACTTTCATATTGCAAGCAAAATATCTCATGTAAAATATCATTTATGTATATATTACATGTTTAGACATATTGTATCTATATAAAATGTTACAATGTAGCGTAGTATGTGAGTTTACATCTGGTTTGGTTTTATGGATTGGCGTGGCACAAGTTTAAATAACGATTCGCGAACGTTATCTTTGTTCGTACCATATGACGTTTGTTCGATCGTAAATTCTATAGTAATAATTTACCATTGTGTATGAAATGATTTCTGTCTATTTTCGTTGCTGCTTTTATTGGAATATTGCATTAAGTGAACGGCGAGATGTCCCTTGCTTGTATGAAACTTTTCCCCAATAAGAAAACATTCCATTGCGCAGAAATTCATATTTTTGAGGATCGCAGCAATTTTTTTGATTATATCTAATCGACAATATTATTATTAAAATCTTTTGACTTTTATGTACTCTTTCCAAATTTTTGTTTGATATTTACCATCAACATTTATCAATTCTTTGGCTTAAAGAAAGATGGCTGGATTTGTGTCTGGATTGACAAATGTTTAAAACTTATTCAGAGTAGATATTAATTTTTTTTTTATGATAAATCATAGTAAAATTAATTCGCACAGATCTCTTGTTTTCTAGTACGAGTTTGTTTTTCACACTACGTGTTTATCTTGGAAGTGGTGTATAGAATAGTAACCATTTAAATAATGAAGAGTTTCGCAGATAGCACTGGGCTGTTAATGCATCCTTATCTCGGACAATATTAATTATCTTTACAGTTATAATTAACTTTAACTCTTTGCGTGATGACTCTCATGATGCTGTTCGCAGCATTTCAAGCCAAATTTTGGACATTTTATATTATAGAACAGAATAGTTTTTATTGCATTACAAGAACAAAAAAATAAATACATACGTGACAAAATAAAAA
>DWQX01003783.1:0-16673 GCA_018245475.1 Pharmacophagus antenor
AACATACAATTAATTTTTTTATTACATAATAACCATCACGTTAAAATAGATGCACATATAAGATTAATGGTGATTTTCTTTTTAATAATTTATGTATTCATAAATAATAAATTTATGTAAATATTTTTCATTGGGAACATTAGATTTATCGGACCCGTTGTTTTTAACGGAAGAACCCTACATAAGAGGTTCTGTATTCTAATATGAGTTTGACTTTTATTATTTTATACTGTCTCTGGTGACATTGTTCTATACACTTTATTGTAAAACCAAAAAAATATGAATACAATAATGCACAAAATAACTAGACTCGAGAAGAAATTCATAAAAAAGTGTTGGTAAATTTAGTGGTAAATATTGATAATCATTGAGACATAACCACTTTTAATTATTACTGCTCGGTTCGCTACAAAATTTCGCCATTTTTTTTAATATAATAGTTATATGTTATTACAATGCAATGCATTTCAAATTAAAAAATATATTGTAAAATAAAGCATATTTTAAAGGTGGTATATTTAAATTTTAAATATAATACCGGTTTTGTATTGTATTAATATATAATTAATCGACGAATTGATTTGCACTTGACAATTTTTAATGAAAAGATTCTTATAAATCATATACTTTCAAAGTCGTATTTTCATCACTGTCCGTCAATAATTTGTGAAAGGCAATTTGTTTTTATGAAACAAAGAATTTTCAAACATTAAACGAGATATTAATTGTTGCTGTAAACATTGGTTGTTAATTGATGTCTAATCAGAAATTCAAAGCAATCCGACGTCAGGAGTCCAATTGGGTTCGTTAATCGCGATAGCCCGTGAATAGGTTCATCAGTGTTGCTAATTACATGCCAAGATCATGGGCATAAATCCATTTGTCAGCCTCGCGATAATTGGGGATGTTTCTAATTGACCTCCAATAATTTTCGACTGTACTTTCACACAGTTATTTACTATTTGTCAAGAGGTATAACACCTCCTCAAGCATCGACGTTAATACTTAGTTATAACCTTATCACCGCACTTTTGAAGAAAGACAGATAACTATAACTGTCCTTATTCAGAAGTGTATTGATTTTTAATGTCAATGCTTTATAAAAACGTAATTCAATAAGTTACATATATATATATACATAAAATTTTCCATGCTCCTTTTTCTATAAATGATAGAACATTATTTATTTATCAGTTCTCCGATCCATTCATAGGTAGCTAAGCAGCATCTGTAGTATGAGTTATCAGAGACCGATATACATACATAGATATTTTAAAATAAATACTTAAATATAGATAAACAACTAGACGTAGAACAAACACAAATGTTAATCACATAAATGTTTGTCTTGAGCCTAATCGAACCCGCGACCGCTGGTGTAAGAGGCAGAGTTATTTCCATTACACCAACAGGTATATCTATTTAGTCAATATCAACTAATATAACATATAATTGAATACTTTATCTATTTACGATTGTCGTAACGATCATGAATAAATAAGCAACTATGCAAATTTTGGAGCGATGTTTCAACACCACCCTCAATCCCTCCCCAATCACTAGATTAATACGTGTATTGTTTAATTAATCCTGTACGCTACTTAACGTTATTGGAATACAGTCTATATTGAAATAAGCGATATTAATTAAATATAATGTGTCGATTTAGATTGTTTTTTCGTTATATTTTACCATAAAAGAAATTTTCAAGTATTTTTATAGTAACGTTATCCGTCTAAAGACTTTTTTATTTTATAATATCAAGTGAAATAAAATGAAAATGAATTTTGAAAGTAGTATTAATAACATCAACTAAAAAAAATTATTTGTTACTCGATGAATGTAATAGAAATTGTCACCCATCGTAGTTAAATAAAAATGCAAATTCTTTAGTATCAGTTAAGTAATAAACTCCAAGGAACAAAAGGAGCGATAAATACCACTTGTGAATGCAGGACATTATTTCCTTTCATTAGTAATTCAGAAGTAGTTAGGCATTTGAATTATGATATTTAATTATTTAACGCTATAAAAGTGTAAAAAATATGTTTTAATTATTATAATGATACGCTATAATGGACCATCAAGTAATAGCCCGGCACTATAAAAAATATATAGTATGTTTAATGTTTGAAAAGTAAAATTAAAATGATTCAGCTAAATCTGTACGGAAGTAACTATCTCGGTGCGAGCAGACCTTACGTGAAACTATTTCAAAATGCTGCTCTTAAGCCAACAATAATATTTTACATTCATTTCGTATTCACGCTCCGAATAGTCTGAAATCACTGTGGACTTTAACACACTTTTAACATTACGAGTGAATACTTAACATAGCCATTATTACGTGTTGAACGTTTTTAAGTCACCTAATGATAAATAGGGAACTTTTGGAACTATTCCTTATATTTAATTTTTTCGAATTGTATTTAGTTAAGAAAGATGTCTTAATTTTTTAACGCCGTGATTGCAAATTGTTACTAGAGTTATAATCATATTTTTTTAACGGCTGTCATTAGCTTTTCAGATAAGAAAATAATATGTATAAATTATAATTTTCTTATTATCTATGGTTACTTACCCTATAGGCCTGATTACTGTAATTACGAATAATATTAAATCTTTAATATTAGTCATCAATATTTTGTTATTGGTTTAGGATCACTAAAACATTAACATAACTTGGAAAATAGACGTTTGCATCAATGTGGTAAATATAAGTAAAAAAGAAAAGTCGTGTGAAATTATTATTTTTATTTTTCACTACAATCAACATTGGTGAACACAATTTAAAATATAATGTGAAATCGTTAGCAAAAACTGTATTGATGTCCATCGAACGAAATTTATTTGCGTGGTTTGTAATTACAGAGAACGAGTGGAAGAGACCTAGATTAAAGTTAATAATTTGATTTTTAAAATATTTACGAGCAGTATAGGATATATTTTATGTGACATTACATTGCACTGTATGAGTGATAATTGATTATAATTTTGATTAGGTAGGGGGTTTCTTTTTTTTCCTAAATTAAGAAGCATATCAATAGTAATTGATTATTTTAAATTTATTTCGGTACCAGAAGAAGCTTTCCTTAAAAATAACGATGGGAGGTAATGTGTTAAAAGACTTTATAATTATCAGTAATACGATTTGGAAACGAGCCAGCGCGTCTTCCATATTGTTCATTGCTCCGGTGAAAACCTCAAAATAAATAGAGACAAAAAAGACCTCCTGGTAAATATCACAAGCAATGGATAGATGCACGTAACTTATACTAGAAATCGATTGATGAAGCTTATATTCAACTAAGAATATGTTCTGACTGAAGTTATGGTTACGAAAATATTGACGGATCATATAGTGTAACAAGTTTATTTTAAGGGATAAATATCTTTAAAACAAATAAAATCATACTTAACTACTTTAAGTTTTGTTTATCATGTTATTTTGCTTTAAACCTCATCGTGAAATCTTGGTCAAAGACATTACACGAGTGCCATACCGCTGTAAGATTTAAGGTAAGATTACCCAGTCAGTTAACTGTGTCGCATAAAAACACTTTTCTTTTGTTTCACTCGGCCAAGATGGCGTCTGGAGCAGGAACAGTTTCATTTTTAGCTTCAAAGTAGATAATTGTTTCGAATTTTCATACGGAAAGGACTACCTTATTAGGACGCTGGGCACGCGTATTTCTTCAATAGCTTTTTAGAAACATTATGTTATTTCTCCTCTTTTTATGTTCATAAATGCTGCGTTGAACGTTTTGCGTTAAGAATTTAATTAAGCCATAGCGAAAGTCTCTGTATATGTTTAAATTGTATCATTTTATAATTAGGTTTTGCTGCTGCTGATGCTACACGGTTGTACTGATAGTAATATCTGTTGCTGGAGGCCACCTTGATTGGCTATTCTGCCTACTTCAGGTTCATCGCCAATTAGCGAAGGTTGGCAGTCAGGTCAACACACTAGTGTCGATTTATGCCGCCAGGTAATAGTGTGCGTGTATTGGTTTGAAGATTGAATCCGCTGTGGCTAGGAAAATTATTGCAGTAATGAGGCTTCTTATGTCTGATGTGTTCGTATAAGTTTTCTGAGTAATCGCCAAATAACTTCGTAAGGGCCGTTTCAAAGCAGTAGCATGACTACTCATTAAACTGATAAACCCTCAAATCTATGAGTCAACGTTAGCCGCAGCCAGATTTCCTCCGGACTGAGGCAGGGGAGGTGTTGGGTGCGTCACATGACGCGCCGCGCCGTCGCGCCGTCGTGTCGCCGCTCTCCTGTCGCATAGCATATATATACCACCCCACATTAATAACCCCCATGGGTTTGCCGACCTCCTAGTACATGCTCTGACTAATCATTGAAGACCACTCGGGCATTTTATTGTAGTTCGTTAACCTTTCATTTTACAGAATAGTGTAATTTACCTACATAGGCATCGCCACTTACCATCAGGCATAAGCGAGCACAGGCACATTTTTATATGATTAAAAAAGTTCGTAAAAGAATATAAATTTACAAAAGGTCTTTTGTATCATTATGTCATGACATTACATTTCATTTAAATAAAATAGAAAACGGAAATTAGCAAATTCATTTTTGGCAATTTATTGAGTCACAGCGTTCCACAAAGTTACACTTTACAATTTATACAATAGTTAATTTCGAGTGCGGAGATAATGTAATATTCTTCTCTATTGCAACCGTGTTAAGACAATATTTAGTTGACGGTAAGCTATAATAAGATTTTCAACCCGTAACAACGAAGTACTAGTTAAGATATTTACATAGTATCAGACCACGCTTTCCACTGAGTCGCAGCACATAGTTTCCTTACCCTAGTAATTTCAATTATTACGCTTTTATAAGACACATAATGAGGGTGACAGACACATACGCTACTGTCGCATCTTTAGCAAGAGTGCATACGGCCAGATTAAATATAATAATGTTAGTTTTCTGAACGATTTGAAGGTTTTCTAAACACATTTAATTGTAATATTGCCAATGTCCTCTGCCGAAATAGAATTGACATTGAGGGTGGTAGCTAGTCAAGCGGGTTCAAAAATCCTATCAGCATCGACTACATTACTCACGTGTTCTGAGAATCGAACCCGGGACCTCCAAAAGACAGTTATGTGACAATTAAGGATACTGAATGTGAAAAATTCCACAGTCAAAATAAAAAAAAATCTCACGTGTTACTATACTTTTACTATATCTAAATGTTTATAGCAACGTGTTAATTCAAAGTACAGGGAACACAAAAATAAGGCAGATTTAGCGTTTCGCGTTTCAGAGAGTCGGTGCCATTTTCTCGTCGCAACACAATAATGATATAGAGCACGTTCTCTGTATAATTAACACGTGGATAACTACGCGTGACTACGTCCCCGTGAGAACTAACTATAAGGGTTAACATAGGCTAAATTAGAAGGAAAAAATAAAGTGATATTTACTCACTGTATAATATACAAAGAACAATGAGGTTCTAATTACATGGCACAGTGATTTATTGCTTGCTTTGTAACACAGAGGCTCGTGGTTCAATTCTGAGGTCTGGTTAGTAGTGAAGAGAGATGGTGGTAAGTTTATACCACCGTCTCTCTCCACTACTAACCAGATATCTAGTGTAATTATGTGCTAGTTTAAATTTATATATGTCATGTTCATAATTGTTTATTGCTCGCTTAATAATTGATAATCTCTTTTGATCGCGTGTTCTAAATAAATCTTGGCAAAGATAAAATAGAATATTTATTGGATCTTCTGAATATGCTTGAATACTTAATTATAATCCATAGATTTCTTATATAATAAAGCTAGTGTGTTCCATTTTATTTTATTTTGCTTACTGAGTTAAGGTATCTATATCAAACTAAACTTTACTTAACTGTAATTAAAAGACAGCAGATAATTAATTTTACTCAATTTTGATTTAAATGCACACTCTTTTAAAGGTTTGGTGTGAGATCACTAAATTTGTACAAATAATATTATATCTTTTAAGACAACAATATCATATACCTCTTTTTACTCTTAGTTTTATGAACGCACATAAGGTATTACCATCCTTATAACCACAATAATGATGTCTAGATTGTTTAAGTAAAGGTAAGGATCGAGCTTTGATTTCAAAGTAATATTATCCGTTAAAAGCCACTGTGCTGATCCTGTAAAGGGTCTACAAAATAAACTCTTTTACGATATATTACATAATCCGTAACTATAAAGATGTTCTGAAGTATACGTAGGTTACGCCGCGATCACTGCATTACTACATGTACCTATTCTAAATAGTCGGGTTATACCGATTGATGCATTTTCTCATTAAAATTTTACTTTGATTTTATTTGCTGTTCCAGCGCCTACATTAACTATTTTTCTGCTAAAACCTCTGTTTTGATTTTTAATAACTTATTTACTTTTTCACATCAATTCCTTTTATCCATTTTTCTCTTTTAAATACTTATTGATTCTGGATTTTAATCAAAAAGCTTTTAATAGGTTGGTTACAATACCTCTACTGTTAAGCGTACAAACAGAAAATAAATTCTAAGGTCACTCATGTACACGTAAAAATTAAAATATAGTATAATAAATGCGACTTTTATGATTTACACTCTTAATGATTTTTCCCTTAATGAAATCGAGACAGTCCGTTGGCAGGGACTCTCTATAGTGTATCAGTTATTAACTTCTAAGTTGTTTACCTTTATTTTTTAAACTTTGGTAACCCAGTTGGTACGGGGCAATGAGCCTTTGTGAGGTACAACAAATTTTGTTATAGTTACACAGGGAACTCAATTTAACTTTTATATAAAATAGACTCGCCCAAATTACGGTCTGTAACTATTAATATTACTTTTATTGAAGTAAACAAGGTGAGGTCTATTCAATTACTCATTAATGAAATCATATATAATTTTCTATAAAGAATTTTTATTCAATCAATTATAAAAAGATCTGTAAGGAAATTAATTATTGAAATTTGAAATTACTATATAAACCTTTTTTAAAAACCTATAATTATAAGCTTAACCGTAGTGGACGAGAAAAAATATTATTTATATGAAAAGAAAATCTACTCCGTATACAATTACATGAAGGAAAAATTATAAGTTGGTGGTATTCTTTGAAGTTTAACAAATGCCACAAATTCTGAAGAGAAACTTAAAGAACATTTAAATGAAAAGATGCGGCATTTTTCGTATTCATTTTACCATCTTGATAAGTCGAGGTATTCTTGAAATTGATTTTATTTAGAAAGATTTAGAACAGTAATAAAAAGAGGGTCTGAACTTGTTTTACTCTATGGCTTACGAGAGTTGAGCATTTTTTCTAAATTCTAATTAAAAATCATTCTGCTTTATAATTACTAAAAATATATTAAACGAAAAATTTCATTTATTTTGTATCGAAGGATATGGTTCACAGGCTATTTGCCAATGTCTAACGAATTACGAATGCCTAATTGGGAAATGCGGTTAAAGCATTGTTGAATACAATTTCGGATTCACCGGTTCGCTATGGACTGTGAAATGGTTGAATAATTGTTTAACATTTGTAGGTTAGCTGTTTTTTTATATGTACAGATTAGGTGCTTATAATTGTTTTAAATATCGAAACTAAGAAAATCTGCTATTAAATTCTTATACCTTTTTTTATTTTTATTTTTTAATAACAAATATTTTTTAATCATGGACAGTATGCCAATTAATATGCAAGTGAGCGTATATATAACTAAACTTCTTTTTACATCGAAATAATGGAATATTTCAATTATAATGTTCATTCGATCGAGCATAAACCCCACGTTTGGAAATAAACTTCTATTTCCGGTACGGGAAGTAACAGTTGCGCTGTTTGAGATGTACCTTTGAGAACTATTATTGAAAACTTGTATAGGTATTAGTATTTTAATATTGAGAATAAATTTTTAATTATCTTTATTATTTACCAAATTTGTATTAATGTTTTTAATGACGGAGTTTAATTGGCCGGGTGTATATTCATCGTATATACAAAATCACTTATATTTAATGACAACAATGCTCTAATAATCCTGACTTTTGAGATGGAAGTACACTATTTCGGTTTCTTTTTATCTACAGTGAATACACATAAAGATAGCTTAAAGAATCTTTTCATTGTTGGTCGCATAAAAAGCTCTAAATATACCAAGAAAGATAAATGCTCAAATCATAAAACAAACTGAGCTCTCGTTATGATTTTCTTTGGCACAATGGGATTATGGAAAGAAGGACTTTTATGTCTTGTCAAAGGGAAAAATTTTTTTTGGGATTTTTAGGTTTGCTTTCATTCTGTAATACAGAATTTATCAAGTTCGTTAATACTATTTATAATTTAAAAACACATTATAATGTATTTAGAGAGCACGTAAGTTTTACAATTACGTGAGTATTTCATGCAGATTTTGTAAAAATTTGTTTATTGTAATCAAAAAAATCTACTAACTGTTTCACTTTCAATTTAGTATTTTAACTAATGAGCTAAGCTAACCATACAAATTTAAATTATACTTTTTTTTTACTAAAAATGTCCTACATTACGGATACATCAACTAAATAATATAACGAGTCACTTATCCATCAATGGGTACACAAAAGGGAAATCAGTTCTGCTAAATTGTTGCTCGTAAGATAAATAGTTTCATTCGGGGACAAGATTTATAGTCGCCTTCCGTGATGACTCGACGCGATAACGGAATCCATCGCATAGTTGAATAACCGTGATAAGAGATTACCCGGGGATGAGGGTCTATTTTATGAATATAATGGAAGACCGTGTAAAGCGATAAAAACGAATAGAAAATCTTTCGTGCATAGGAAAATATTATTATTATTTTTTTAATACATAAAATATAATTATTTTAATGAATATAGAGTATAGTTAATTTACTCATACTTTATTATTTGTATAAAACATGTTTTAGTCTTATTTTTATTAATTTAATAAACTATTCTAAATATTACTAATAATAAATTGATTGCGATAAATGTTTCACACACTTCTGCGTATAAAATGTGTATCGGACTTAATTCTTCAAAGTGATCCTTAAAAATAAAACGAATACGAAATCTTTTTGCGTGGGTTTTGATACTGTTTTGACATGAACGCGAACTCTATATTCGAAAAGGTTTTGTGAAATTAAATCGTCATATATAATGTCTATAATTTCTAATATTGGACTTGAAAAGTGGAACAACAAGTTGCAAGAAAAAAGTAAAAAAATGTACTAAATGTTTCCTTAATATTTATAATTTATCGATTAGGGACTAACATTTTCTCCTGATATTAAGTGACAATGACACCGTAGATGTTGAAGCGCGGTCGTCCAGAAAAGTTCTGGTTCTCACATCTATGACTGCCGGAACACAGCAACGCTGGTATGGCGAAAGATTGACATTGAGGGTGGTAGCTAGTCAGAGGTATTCAAAAAACTCTTCCATCATTCAGCTTTATGGCCCAGAAATCGAACCCGGACTTCCGTGTTACAAGGAAAAAGCTAAACCACTGTGCCATGGAGCCAGTCAAAACACAGTCTTTCAGAACATCTGACTCGTTAACTGACTTATATTGACCATTTGCCGCAATAACAGCATTGCTGTATTCTAGCTCATACACTTGAGTTTTTTACGTGTTAGCATCTATTTGTGCCTATTTGTGTGTGTAATAAAACACATAATAACTAGGCCCAATTTATTACAAACACTTCCGATTAGATTGGGTATTTCTAGGATAGCAGCTTAATACTTAATTAACTTCTCGCAGTCGAGAATATAAAAAGAGTGATTTATTATTTGAAGCGTAGTAAAGCCCTCATCCGTTAACGTTCTAATACTTTTTTTGTTTAACTGAAATAAATGATCTTGGAGGATGTATATTCGACCGGGAATATTTTCTCTTGGGAGAGAAAACTTAAAAAAAGTCTTCAATTTTTTTTAATTAAGCTAGAACATAACCCTAATTCTGCCTCATGTTATATATGTCAAATGTTTGTGAAGGTAATTTCATTTAAAATTAAAACTGGTGCTAATGTATTTTTTCCTTATTGCTTTCAATCAATTATTATCAATATAAGTATGCCAATAAATTAGAATATGACTCTAGAATATATATTTTAGTGTGGATTACACACAGAAGTTTGTTTGTGTTATAAATTTAATCTTATAATAATCTATTAAAAATGATAAATGGATTTAATTTACGTAAACACTTTGTAGGCCGGTAGCTGATTTTTGGGCTTTTCGACGTCGCCGCTCGCCCACGTTTAGCCCGTTATTCTGATTTTTGTAGATGTCTATTGAGAGACAAACTTTCAGACGATTATTCAGTTCTTTAACTCTACACATTCATTTTTTAATAAAAAAAAACCTGTGCGGTAAAGAGTTTATCGAGAAAAACACAACAAGATGTAAGAATTTCTTTTTCGTCACCGGTCGATTATGTGTTAATAAGAGTATAATGTAATAATTTAAGTAGATTAAGTCTTAATTTATTTCTTCGTTGATTTTTCATTACCTGTTCTTTTGGACTTAGTAATTACGCTTAAATAAAATATTACTGACGAAAATCTTAATTAAGGCTTACTCAATAACGAACTTACTTTCTTTGAATATTATATAAAAGCAAATTTAGATTAATGACGTTCGTTGTCGCCCGTTATATATTCTGTAGAATTTGACCTTTGCGGTTACGGATTTGTCAAATCGGGCATATATAAATGTCGAAAGTATAAATGAATGTCAAAATATTCGACACAGCTGCGCGAGGAACTTTGAATCGACCGCGGTCGGTCATCGGTCTTTGAAATAACCAAGAAATTTCATGCTTTATATTCCTATGATTTTTATCACATTGACATATGTTATTATTACCATTGAAATAACAAAGTATTCACAAATGGCAGCACACGAGCTTAAAAAGCAATTATTAATTAATTTTAATGCACAATATTGTACACATGGGTGGGCTCGTTGTTGTGTTATATACCAATCTCTTTCAAAACATTAGCGGTCATTAGGAATAATAATATTTGTTTTTAATTACGTGTTATTTCCAAGTCGAAATATTTGCTTTAAATTCGTCCAGAACAAATGTTCTGGCGTAGATAAGAATTTTTTGTTTTAGTTTCTATACTTTAAATTTTTTATTACGTCTTATGTCTTATGTCTTTATTTATGTCTTAATATTAAAAATTTAATAACAAATAATAAGCAATTGCGGCGTTATCACCCGTGTAGTATTGGTGCTTACTACTTGATTATACTTATTGTTTGAATTCATTTACGTAACATTCGTAATGCGTCTTTAAGTAAAAAGCATTTTAAGTTTATATTATTTTTGAAATGAAAATATTACATTAGACCCTATTAGTTTTAATATTTTCTTTCGTTCACATCCGATATGGATTTCTTTTTACGTTATTCATTGTTACAACAAACAAAATTAAAGCAGGGTTTGGATCGGTTATATTGCAGAGTTTCCAATGTTTCCCGTGAAAAGTTTTAAATAAGAAATATTACCCAACTTCTACACTGAACTCGGATTTAGGTACTGAACATGTGTTGAAATCTTTCCGATATTTCTTCGAACTTACTGATTACTTTTACAGATTCCGAAGTTAAAATGTGTGTTACACAGGTGAATTATTTATATATCTATCCGCCATCACGCTTATATCAAATAAGTGGTCCAAAAATATCTAAGAAAGTGTATTAAAGTAAATTCAAAGATAAATTCACCGGTATAAATGTTGGTGTATATACGCGACTACAACATTTACTTTAATCTGTGGTTTAATAATAAGAAATGATATCAGATCTTAATATTACTAGTTTATTACCTCATAGGTGAATTAAAAGGTAAAATTTCTTTTACTAGTCTTTATACAATTTTTTTTAACTCCATTTATATCGTGAAAGTAAAATTAATTAAATGGCATGAGTGTCTCTAATGGCTTCTAAATTATTTTCCTTTAGTTTAGAAATAATAGTACAATAAAGAAAACTTTTTATAAATAACAAAATAAAGAATGTCGTATGATAAATAATTTTGTAGGGATCATAGTTTCTGGCTAAAACTTTATCGATTATTATCTATTTCTCGCTTTTTTATTAGTAATATGTAGATTGACAAGTAGAAGGTTAATCATTTTGTCACTCCGTTTATGACGATAAAATCCAAATAAATACAGTATATTTTGACGAGATACCTATGACGTTCTAAAAGAGTCTAAATATTTGTGATTGTATTGTAAATATTCGTGATGATGTTTTTATAACTGTTACCGCAAACACGTTTTACTTAAAATCACGTAGGCGCTTAGTTATTTCGCACACACCTAAAAGCTAATAAAAACACTTTCACGTCCTAAGAGAACTCTCAAAGCTGATATTGATTAACGTTTTACGTTTCTCTTTAAGTTCCCCAGGCATGGAGGTGGCAATAACTGCGGACCATCTGTGCCGTCGCTCCCCTCTTTGGCGAGATGAGTCAGTCGTACTCTGTGCAAGTTTGTTCGGTTGTAGCTAATGCGATTAATTCGTTATCAGATATAAATAGATTGGAGGCTGAATCGCTTTGTAAATAATTATCACAGATGAATAACTTTACTATGTGACGTGCGAACAAACCCTTTTTTAGGGTTCCGTACTCAAAAGCGTGACAGTCGGAATCCTATTACTGGGACCGCCGTCCGGCAGTCAGCCAGACGGCAATTGAATATCACAGATTGTGTTTAACTTTTGCCACAACAGCAACAAATAATAATAATATAATTACAAAAGGTACTAAAACAATATATATTCTTTACCTAAATCAGCTCCATCTATTGAATGGCATTTTTCTAAACGTGAGAGACTATTATGAGTTATCTACATTTCTTATACTCTGCGGAATCCTTTGCATTGCGTGTTCGACTCACACTTGGTTATTTATTTAACTATCTTCAGCGCATGGTGCAGCTGTTAACCCTTAACTTTGCAGAATAGAGTTAAGACTGGATGATGATAGGGTTGTTTCGAATTTGCCCGGCTACCTACTAACCTCAATGTTAATCTTTCTCTATAACAGCGTTGCAGTATTCCAGTAGTCAAACATATGAGAACTATAGTACAATGTGCACATATGCTACAACCTCTATCGCCACATTATCACTTAATATCAAGTGAAATTGAAGTTCAGTGTTAGCTCATAGTTGATAAAAAATGCAAATAATACACACTTAATAAAATGTATAATATGTTGTGATTTCCTTTCAACTGTGGACATTCTAATCAACACATTTATGATTTATTAAGTTGCGTTCGCATCATTGTTTTAGTAGGACAAGTCAGGTTTTTCGGCGTCTTTGACGAAAACGTCATTAGTTAATATTATATCACTAGCGTGCATTCATTCAAAATTAAAGCCAAAAAAAAAATGCCAGTTAGGTGCGTTCTATGATAGGCAGATTAAAATCTGTACTGCGAAACAAATGAATTGAATATTTTCGACCTGTAAAATAAAAAAAAATCGATCAATATACATGACGGAATTTCAAATGTTTCTGAAAATTTATAACACGGATTCTTTACTCGGCATTCGCGTGTAAACTTGTGATAATTCGGAACTATATCTCGCATTGAACAGGTTAACATTAAAAAGAAAAACAATTAAAATGGAATTGAACCCGTCTAAAATTATTGTTTTGAAGGAATGCTATCATAAAAATATGTTTCGCCGATTTTAAATTATTATCTCTTTTTCATTATTAATTTCTTTTACTGGATATGTTTAAACGTGCTAAACTTAATATTCAGTATGTATTTATATCGACTACTAAAGACATATAAAATGTTCACTTTGAATATACTTTTTATAGGAAGAGTAAGCGGTTCACCTGAAGGAAAGTGATCACCGTCGCCCATACACAGTCGCGATGCTCGGGGAGTCGCAACTTCGTTGCCGACCTTTAAGAAACGACTGGGCTCATTTGTTAAGGCCCCAAAGTCATAATAAATAAGGAAATACCGCTGACGACAACTAATTCCACTTAACAACATGCTTCATTAATTTTCAGTAATGTTGAATGTAGTATTGAAGAAACATTTACATTAAAACTTAAATGAAATCCTTGACGCAACATGATACTCTACACTCCCGCGGGAATGACATTCAAACGTGTAAAAATATCGCCTCGTATGGGATTACAATGGTTATTGTCATTAGGGAGTTGCCGTCACTTAGCTATGTGTGTTACGGCGGCTTTTAATCTAAAAGCCATTTGATGTTAGCGCGGACATGCAATAAACATGTATAATCTAGTTATGAATAAAGATCTATATACACAAACGCCGACTACTTAAAAGGGACTTAATAACTGTATTTTCATTCTTATTCCTTTGTTATAAGTGCTTTTGATTTTATAACACATCTCATCGTATCGCTTTCAATATGTACTTGGCGTTTGTGTGTAGAACTCTTATTATTTCTGTTTTTATTAGTCTGGCGACATTCGCTGTATTGGATTCGCAACGGTAGCGATATATCATTTCTCGCAATGAATCAATCAATGTCGGCCGTATTTGCTCCGATGCTTTTTGGTATTTGCTTTGAAGAATCTTTCACAGGTCCATATTTAATAATTTACTGCGTCTATTAATAACTATTTATTCAATGACTAATCCAGATCATTCAGCGGCAGGTACAAATAGATCCCTATTAACAAGTTTTAACAAAAAACTAGTACTGCAAATTTTACAAAACGTATTTCAAAACGAACAACAAAACGAGTAAGTTATTCGCCTGGACTTAATTGATGTATCTGGTGGTAAGTGATGTGGTTCATCATAAGCATGTGGTGATCAGTGGTGCGGACATGCAGGCAAGAATTATGCTGTCGGTGGTAGATGTTAAGGACTTATAGATAATTGATACTCATCCGGAAGCAAATGTTACCTATTTGATAGTAAGTGACGCTTATAACAATCACTTATCCTACCTCATAGTAATAAAGGTATTAATTTATTACATACCAAGTTATTTTAACTAGTGGTAGCCTTGGTGCAGTAACGCATTTCTAGCGCTAGGCAAACCTTTATTAAAATATTATCGTGTTCAGGTTCAAAGCTGTGTAGCTAGATTAATTACTGAAGTAACGAGGATAGGGCAACACTTTGTATCAAGACTATGAGCATAACATATTTTAATATTGGTTTGTACCCCTCTTTCTCTTCGATCATTGATATTCTCATTTAGTCACTTCGTTGTGTGAGACATTCACTTTCAGACGTTAGTATTATTTAAGTTATATTTCAAACTTTATTAAACAATTTACGTTTGACAAAACTAGTAGTAGAAGTAAAACCTAAATCAGTGTCATTTAAACAGTGAACTATGGAAATATAATTAATATAAAAATTCCAATAGAAATTAACGTGTAACAAAACTAGATATAGTAAGCCAGGCCTCCCAAGCCTATGTCGATAACAAAAAAGTTTCCCGAAACATACGTCACGTATGAAAATTTTAAATAAAATGCTGTAGTCCGTTTCTCGCACATGAGGACATTTTTTTTCATTTGTTTTTACATTTGAAAATGTTGGTAGTGACACTTAGAGCAATGCAGGCGTCTAGCTGAAAAATTTTCGACATGTAAATGTGTAACGGTATCAGGGAAAAGGAAAATTCATATGAAATACGTCATGTCTCCGCTTCGGGCGAATTTCATAAATCACATCTAAGAGGTGATATCGAAAATATCCGTTACCTTGAAGTGATTTTTTTTTCTTGTAAAATATTTATGCGAAGCTCATTTTTCGAAATTCGATAGCGGAATTGTTTTTGTAATGAAATGGAAACTTAAGAAATTCCAAGATCAGAATACATCTGCTAGGAATGTCTTCAACTAAAGGAAGGTTACCTGTTGTGCATCAAATTATTGTATGACGGAAAGGAGAGGGTTAATTGAAATAATTCTTGCATACACGTCTCAAGGTCAAAAAAAATAAGACTTGAAACGTTCCAGTTACTATGCAACGTACATTTTTACTACCATAAATTAAAATAATAGAATTAAATTCTCTAATTCATTAATAGAGTGAGTAAGTTCATTTAGTAATGGCTACTCCGTTATGTAGAGAAGCAGCTGCTCTAAGAGTCAAGACGATTTTCTTTAAAATTTGTACAACGGAGACGCCAGAATTAGCACACATTGCAGACGATTCCAGTTGTTAAATGAATTAAGAAGACAACTAGGATTAATGAAAAACTTTTTATCTATGTCATTGTAACATCATTTCTATTTAATGTTGTAGTTTTAACTACATTTTATTCCAAATATATGTTTCTTTTTATGGAATTATCACTTTTATTTTCTTATTAATTAGAATTATCTTTTTACCGGAAATGGGGTAAGTGTTAACTTATCTTGTTTTTCTCACGATTTTTGGTGAAAATGCGGCCGTAAATGGTAAAGCGTGCTCGCTAACAATACTTTAGTTATCACATTTGTTATTGCTGGAACTCACCAATGTTATTATAGCGGCAGAATGACATTGAGATCGATAGCTAGTGAAGTAGGTTCGAATACACTCTAATACCATTCAGGCCACTTTACTTTAAGGGAGGGGGGGAGAGGGGGGGGGGTGAATCGATCCAGGAA
>DWQX01003784.1:0-16673 GCA_018245475.1 Pharmacophagus antenor
AGCCCCGTACATTAATTGACTAGCCTTCCATTATTTCGATTAAGTCTGGTACCTAAAACTTGATGTTTGCTAGTATAATACCTAACACTCCATACGCCGAGTTAACTACTTAAATTACATTTTGCCTATTTATACATAGGTAAGGTTAATAAACGAATATGTACACGGTGGAATCTCAACTTCTCCCACAAATGTTTGTTTGCTCGTTATTAAAACATGATCTTGCTATATTCGCGCAGAATATACGCGAGCAGGTTTCCTTATAATTTAAGAGCTTAATAGGCAATATTGTTACCTCCTTAATCCAATGAGCCTGTTGCTGTGTTTATATTAAATTCGCTACCCGCAAATGGTTGTAAATAGACGACAGTAACGCCATCTACTATCGAGTAGATGCTAACTTAGGTATCAAAAAATTTTAGATGAAAAATATTAAGTAAATGTATTAAAAAAACTCATACGTTTTTGGGAACCAATGAAAAAGTAAATAGTTTAAAGAAAACTTGTATGTTGAATAAATTTTACCCACCTCTAGGATTCAAGCCCTAACACCGAAATGTATGTCTATGGATACTTAATTCTACCAAAGAGTTCTAATGTATCCCTCTAAGATTTTTTTTAACAAAAAACCTACAATTATTAGTATTATAAATATAAGTTAAAAATAATCAAAATGCAGCAAGTTTTTTTCATGACAACAAACGGGTGGACGTAAATTTGGCAAAAATAAGATGATTTAATTATGAGGATCACTGCCATCTTGCGAGAGGACTTAAAAATCAATACTGTTTCAATTATTTGCCAAATTGATGTGGTCAGCCGTTCGTCCGTTAATAACAATTTAATAATATGACATAATTCAAAACGTTTTTATATGTAATAGAGAAGCTGATAAAAACTCGTAGAAGATTATAATGAACGATTGCTAAGCTTAGTGTTGAACTACGGAATACGAAACCAATTATTTATATTAATGTGGTTGACAGAAGTCCGCAGTATTAATATTTACCTATCTGTTAGAACATAAGGAGCTAAACATATTTGAAGGAGAACATTAACTGCAAAGTTTTATTAATACTGACGTTTTAACTTGACTTAGTTTGTTTCACGCGATAGACCCGCAATGAAAATTAACGCTCTCCACTCATAAAGAAATGAACACGACACCGAATCCCGTATTAAACGAGTACCGAAATTTCGAAATGGGTGTCATTAACTGGGCAAAGTCTAAAGGTTTTTAGGTGACACTCATCACTTGAAATATGATCAAAGGTAAAACGTCTGCAAAATAAATAGCCGTTCTTTGTATAACTTGATATTACTCAAGCAATAAGTAGTAATATAACATGAGAGGATAACTTTATTACAAGTTTCTGTTTAGACTGGGAGTCTGACCCGTGACACACGAATTTAGTGGTTGTAGTAATACTTAAAATGTGTATTAATTACTTTCTGTGTGATATGTTAGTATTTACACTAGGTATAAAGCCTTTTTATTTATACATTTAGTCTTTAACTTCATTAATGTAAAGGATTTTTTAACTTCATTAATGTTTCTCGTTTTAGATGTTAAATAAAAACAACAATATCAATTAAAACTCCTTTTATTTCTTCAGTGATTCTTTTGCTTCAATATATTCAGATTGGATGGTAATAGATTATAAACTTTACTTTTTAGGTAGCCCCATAGGAAAAAATCAGCAGGCGTTAAATCAGGGCTCCTCGGTAGCCAGTTGATATCTCCTCGGCGGCTTATCACTCTTCCAGGGAATAAATCGTGAAGAGCAGCTAATGAGTCATTTGTAACATGAGAAGTGGCTCCATCTTGCTGGAAAAAGGTGTTGCAGTTGTAGCCATCCTGGTTTTGCACTTCTCTAGCTAAAAAAGTCCGGATCATATGGCAATATCGATAAGAATTAACGGTCTGAGTTCGATCTCGGTCATCCTCAAAAAAATAAGGACGAATAATTCCTTGACTGGATATGGCAGCCCAAACAATAACTTTTGGCGAGTGCAAGAGCTGCTGATTCAGTTCTAGGGGATTCACGTAATTGTTGATGCGAAAATTCGATTCATCGGAGAACAAGATGTTATTGAAACTACTAAAACGGTTTTTCATTTTCCTGTAGAATTCGGCTCGTTTATCAGGATCATCAGGCTTCATTTCTTGAACAATAACAATTTTATAGGCGTAAAAATGTAAGTAATGCGATAAACCATAGATTTGTTCAAATTAAGAGAAGCTGCGCGCAATCTCTATGGCTGTCGTGGGTTGTCCATAACAGACTGGCGAACGCGGTCAGCGTCCATGCTCGTTCTTGATGTCTTTTTCGCCCAGACGATTTCTCCGGCATTGTATCCCTAGTCTCTTTAAACTTGCACACCCAATGCTTAATTAAATTGGCACTTGGCACATGTTTTATGCTTGTTAAATAAAAATGTGTCCTGTAGAGGCGACGAATAAGTGTGGGAATCGTTGTTTTTATAAAACGCTCGCACGCAAAACGCGCGCTACGGTCCCGTGAAACGATTCATGGCTACTAAACCTTAACAAGCCAGCTAAGTGATTGAGACCACTCCCCTCCCCCTGCTACCTGCGGTTGACACGTAGTGGTCAATTCAAAAACGAAAAACATTTTTGGGACACCTTTATTATCCTATCTATATTTATTAAGAATCTATACGAAATCATCAATATAATCAATAGAATTAAAATTATTTGTACAAATGTTAAAACCATACTTCGCAAAAAAAAATATTTGTGTATCACTCTGACACTTTTGAATTCTGAATAATTTTAGAAACTTCTAGACCAATCACTTTATTACATCTTTCATCGGCATAGAGCTGATGTTCTGATGTTTTTTGTCAATGATCAATTTTGAAAAGAGAATGTCTTATACATACAATCTTTTCAGCTAGTATATTCTGTGAAACATTCGTTACCAGCTCTTACGAAACTTTAAATGGCTACAGGCCTCCCTTGCTGACGGCACTCTTAGGCCTATGGTACTACTCTGTCTTTAGGACGTTAATTTTATAAAAATTACTGTTATACAACAAGCTGTTATCTAGACATATGTATGTGTGTAACTAATGTTAACTAAACTCTGCTGTTAACTTTTTTAATCGTAAGGCACTGAACTTTTTGTTTAACCGACATCGAAAATAGATTGCCAATTAATCGCCTATAGTTTTTTTTATGTTTATTTATCTACCCATTAAATTTAAACAACGGTTCAAATCTTACGTGATAATGGTCTTTAGATATAATAGGATCTCATGGTAGGTTGAATCAAAAAATGAAAAAAAAAATTATTACAACCACTATGGTGAGAAAATAATAAAAACTGATTCACCTCTTAATAATTACATAGCCTACATGGGGAATTTCCGCAGTTTTTTTTTTGTTACTCAATTATTACACTTAAATATTAATATATTATAGTTTGGAAAATGTAAAGTATAATAAAATGCAATATTAAAATGTGAATCTCCTTTCTCAATGTGGCGTCCGTACTGAGCTGCAATGGGCTAAAAGTTGACCTCAATTGAATCACGATGTTAAGTGACAATGAGGCCAGAGATGGTGAAGAGTGTACACCTGGAATAATCTGACTCTCGCGTGTATAACTGCCGGAACACAGTAATGCTATTATAGCAGTTGATTGTCTTCGGGGGCGGTTGCTAGTCTAGCGGGTTCTAATAACCCCACCACTATCTATACTCTCGAATGATGACCATTAATAAGAAACAAAAGTCTATTCCAATGACATGAAAATAAAAAAAAAACTTATTACTGAATTAAACGTAGCCGTTCTCCAAGAATATTAAATGCTGAAATTTGTACATATATAAAATTAAAACAATAACTATTGCAACAAAAAATTGCACTTCTTCAAATTACGAGCCGTCCATTGTCGAATACTTTTCACGCGCAGTGATGCTCGTCTTGTACCTTTTTTAAAAATTACTCATTCAAATTCGGAATATTGTCGAAATATCGTGGAGCCGTTCTGTTGTCATTTGAAGGAATGCCCATTGTACGTTTCTTTAAGATTAATTCGTTTCATATAATCTTTGTCATTGCTTATTCGTATAATCTTTGGAATCGTAACTGAAATGAGTCCCCTTTGTGAAAGCTTTCGAATTTATTTGTTATTCATAAAAAATAAGTACGAAAAATGATTAATGTTACATCACTGAGAACGATTTCGTTTCTCTGTTCCGACCCAGTATTTAGGAATCGGGAACAAAGAGACGTTAGTAATAAAATCATAAATTACGTGGATCTATGATATTTTCGACACTTATGTACTTATCCATGTACTCAGAAACTAAATATATTGAATTAATTTGACATTTGACAATTCACTTACATAGTGTAAATCAAGAATTTTAAATTAAAAATCAAATAATAAAGGAATAGCGAAAAGTTAACACATTCATACAACTATTATTATTTTAAAAAATTTAAGCACTACCTATATTGCTATGGTACAAAAAGGTTGTAGTTCAGTGCAGATGTCACCGAGTGAACGACTCACTTATTTTTAACTTCCATCTGGTTTTTGTGTAATTAAATAATTTAATAACTCTTCACACCGTTTATTGCAATATGGTAACCTTTCGCTCACACACATTATATATTTATCTCCATCCCTTTCCCTCCCCTGCCTCATCCTTATAATCGGTGACAGCGCACTACTTTACGTGCGCAAATAATCACGCACATCCATTATTTTGCCAGTGTTGGCGTTTGTAAACCAAAGAATCAGCAGACTGCAGTGCCCGGGACCTACTGTACCGGTAAGTCACCGGCTTCCTTTCTTCAGCGCCAACTATGACTTAACATATTCTAAACATTTTTAAGATTTTATATCCCAGGGGTCACATATGGAATCTTATCACTAAACCTCTACCATACATCTGTCTGCGTGTTCGTCTGTCAGCGGGCTCTATATCATGAATCGTAATAGATAAATGAAATTTTCAGAGTTTGTATATTTCTGTTGTATCTACATCAACAAATAATAAAAATAATATAATATAAGAAACGTAAGTTTATTGGCGTTGATGGTACTAAACCCGTAGCTGTAAACGTACGACTCACATTCGGTCGTTCTTATTTTATTTATTCATACACTAAATAAATAGTATAAAATCTTTTGATATTTTCAGTGTTATTGGTGATGAGGATAAAAATTAATCTTTTGGGCCTGTTTTCGCCAAATTTAAACTCAAATTTATGATTCTTGCAAACTTAATATTTCAATTTCCGGACTTCGCTGTGCATATATATTGGCAACGCTCTTCTATTTCCTCCATAAAAATAAAGGCTTCCGTTTATATTTCCAAACACTATATTTTTATGCTTTATGTTGACAACTGATTAAAATGCCAAAGTAAAACTAAACATTTTATTAAGAATATATGCATCGTGTAGTCTATAAACAGGTTTGCACTTGCTTGTTGCCGAGATTCATAAATCAATAAATAGATCGTTTACATACGGATAACCTTGACTTTGATGTGCAACATACCAAGGTCAAAGCTGGTTAATAAATTATTACACATTCATAATGTTAGCTTGGATTAATTATCTGTCAATATAATATATTATAATCGATCTTAACATATCTTTGTTTCAAATTACATGTGTACAACACATCTGACTATATTACATAACACGTTTAGTGGTTATTGATGAAGTCGAAAATTAAATTTAAAAAAAGACATGCCATCTATCGGATACAATAAGTTTTACTTCCAACAGTCTTGGAAAATATTCAATATGGAAGATTCCAGAACCACAATCACATGACACGCTCTAATTAAAAACGAATTTTAATTTTTACAGGTAAATCAAAATTTTGTGTTTAAATTTTTAATTTTGATAAATTTGTAATATGGATTAATATTATTATTATATCATTTATTACTTATTAAAGCATTATTTTCAGTAAAAACTTTCAAATAAAAACAGAAATAACAAGTCTTTTCTCAAATAACAAGCATTCTTTTTGACAAAGTAATGATTTTTAAGGCATGAAAATGAAGACATGAAGAGAAGAAAAAATAGTAACAAAAATTGTTTTATTATTGAAATAGTTATTTAAAATGCGAAACTAATTTCCTGATTTTATACGAAAAGTTGCAGAAGCTAGAATTTTAATAATTTAGGATGTGAAAGTAACATACGTTAGAATTTTCATTAAATATACCCGAAAAAACTTTTAAAATGTTTATTAAAGATTAATCTTGTTTAAATAATCACTTCTCGACAGTTGCTTTGCAATCATAGTTCTTAATTTTTTTTTATTAAGCTTTTGTCGCTTGTACTTGATCTTTATTAAAGAAAAAAACTCAATGTCTTGTAAGGTAGCGGTACGTAATACATACATTTCTTCGCTTTAAATAAACGTGACACGCCAGGAGACGACTTTTTCCGAGTATTTTACTAGACCTCCCTTTTCCGTATTCACGTGGCGTGCTACACACAAATTTAATTCTAAATTAAAGTACATTTAAATGCAAAGCAAAGAGAAGAAGGTAATTAAGCTAAAGAAATGTACTGAAAATATTCTTAATTAAGATCTAGTTCCGCTGAACAACGTAGCAATTTTAATAAAGTTGATTGCTTCGGTATACGACAGGAATACGCATGCGAAGTTGCATAAGTATGCACATTCGTATCCCACTTGCGCTTCATATGACATTCTAACATTTTCCAAATTAGACATAAGTCCCAAATTAAAAAGACTACCTCCCTCTTTACAAGAAAAGAATAATTCTTTTATTACATTAGATTAAAGTTAGTATTTTATTATATAACGTTTCTAAATAGATAAGTACGCCGCGACCGCCCCTTTAAGTGTCATAACTCCCTCAATTGCCTTTAGACCAGCTACCACCCCCACAAAAAGCGCCATCGTCCTCTAGACGTCCCCGTTGGGAACCTATGAATTAGAATACGAAATATTTTATAAGTTTTATTACGGAAATCGAGATCAAGACCATGCCCCGCGCGCTAATTTTAGAGCAATTTATACAAAGCATTTTATTTCAATGGTTGGTACATATAAAAGAATGTCATTGATACCAACATGACGAACTTTCGAGTAGAACAGAATCTTAATTTGCCGATACTGACGAAATTTTAAACAATTTAATTTTAAATAATCTGCTTTATTGGTGAATGTTTGAATTAATAAGAAATACTTTAGGTGTATTATAGCATCATAAAAAAATAACAATGATAATAATAAACTATAAATATACAGCGGATGTGGATACGACAAATATTATTTATTCATAACATCATTGTACCTTAAAAGGTGATGAAATTAAAACTTGGAAAACGAATTAAATACAAAAAAGAGCAATTTTAATAAAACGCACTTTGAATAGGAGTCATGAGGGCAATACATTATATATGCTCGTTGAAATTAAGTCTCGCTTCACTCTAAGCTATTTCACCGTCGATTTGGCACCGAACGGCCAGTCCAAGCAGCCGATTGCACTTGTGCTTAACGCGACCGATTTATAAAACGGGCCAGTACAGTCACGGGCGATGCTCCACTAGTGGAACATATCCCGTGACTGCGCAGCTATTGTCACCGATTACATTTTCGTTCGTTCGAGTGGAACAAATATAAAATTAAATATTCTTCACTTCTAAATAAAGACTTGTAAACAATATTATTGTATGAGTATCTAAATCTTTTATGAAATTAAAATTTAACGCTATTTTCTATTAAAATTATGCGATCATGTCTATTAATTATAATTTTATTTTTGGTTAAAATTATCTTATAACCGATCGACATAGAAGCGTGACTGATTCAATAATCACGTCGACGCTAAGCTCGATTCCAGAACCTCAAGAGTCCCGTCACTCACACATATGGGAAGCAGTGTATTATAGTTTCTATATGTTTAAAAAAAAACATCGACAAAAATTATGCGTGGAAGTACATAATAAAAGAAAAAACCTATGCATTCAATAGAAAACCTCCTTAATCAATTTAATATTTCATTAGTTTTAAATAATAAAGATTAAAGAGTACATTGTAATTTATCATGAACCAGTTAACTCCTTAATATCTAATCTATCTCACAAAAACTTGTCTAGAAAACAGCGCCTGACAGAATCAATAATGTCTTTTTCCTGTAAAATCCATAAAATTAATACAAAAACTTACAACTTTTAACAAAAAGTAAACGTCTGTCTACTGCTATAAGATTTAAATTACCTTCAACAAATCGTTTAAAGAAATCAATATTATTCAGTAGCTAATAACTTAAAACTTCAATATAATTTAAAACGTATCTTAGTTATTAATAAGTACTAAAGTACTTTTTGACTAGAGAACTAACGGTCTCTATAATTAATTAAATACATTTTTTTTCCACCCCTATTCAAAACGAGACGAGATGAAATTGAATACGTGAGTAATTACAACATCGTTATAGTGGTTTAGTACTGCAGAAATACTGACGATATATTTATAATCATCTTTTATTTTTACCTTGAAATATAAAATGTCTTGTTAGGCGACAGCTTCAAGCTGAAACAAAGTTTTATGCCAACAGTTTAGAGGAACAAATGGTTACCATAGTGATATCAGCTGTCATAGTCTTCAGAATCTGAGGCCTACTAGTTCAACATCGTTGACCGTTGTTTACCTCCGTGGCGCAGTGGTTTACCTTGTCTTGTAACACGGGAGTACCGAATTTGATTCCTAGGCCATGTAAGTAGTGTAGTCTGCATGGTGGTTTTATATATAGATAGGATTTACTCGTACCCGCCTGGCTAGTTGGCGCCCACGATGTCGCACTGTCGCAATTACAGCATTGCTGTGTTCCGGCAATCTTACATGTGAGAGTGAGAAGTATTCTCACCGAACACATTTCGCTACCTACGGGCCCAATATCACTTAACATCAGATGAAATCGAGTTTATGCTAACCCACAACTAATAATAAAATCAGAACAAAATACAATGATAATAATTTAAAAAGATAATTTACGTGTCCGCTAAACTGTATTCATCCAAGGAAATATAAAACTGGAGACGTCATAAAAAAGACAAGTAGTCCGCCGAGTGAGTAACGAGTGAGATTTAGTGATAATAAATTTATCGAATATCGACTCCGTTAGTTTTGTCTCACGCAGCGTCGGTCCCAAACACATAAGTCACCGCTTTAGTCTCTCGGGAGGTCGCGACCTTCTAACTAAAGTATGGGCCACCAAGTTTCCGGCGTAGAATATTTTTTACTCAATCCGATAAGGAATCGGAAAAAAATACATTTTATACAGGCCGTTTGTCATGATACAATTGTTTGAAATAATAGTCGCAATTCAAATTTCTTGATAGAATTTTTTTATCGGCTATGTGCTAACACGTGCTCGATTTCATATTATGTTAAGTGACATGAAGCCTTAGATGGTGAAGCGACTTCACCCAGATGCCAGAATACAGAAATGTTGTTATGGCTGCTGATTAACATTGAAAAACTCTACCAACATCCAGACTTCGCTACTGTCACCCAGGCATCCAACTCAAAACTTCCGTTACAAGACAAGCGGGTAAACCACTGCGCCACGGAGGCAATCAAATATTTCTGGAACAATAAGTAAATGAATAAACATTCATTGATGATGAAATTACCTCTTGAAAGTACTTAATTTGTGCTAAGTTCAAATTATTATCTGCCTCCGTGGCGTAGTGGTTTACGGCTTGCCTCGTAACATGGAGATCTCCGGTTCGATTTTCAGCCCACAAAAGTAACGGAGTTTAGAAGTTGGTACGATTTTTTCAATTATTCTGAATGTCAGTTTGCCGCTATTACAGCATTGCTATGTTCTGGTTATAGTTATTTTAGGCGGTCACACTTCACCATCTTCGGCCCCTATTTATATAAAGTGTAAGTTCAGAGCCGATAAAAAAATAAAAGATTTTTTGAATTCACATAAAATACACAATATTTTAAACTTTACTAGGAATCAAGTTTCTGCAGGGTACCCTCATTAAATTTTTTAACAAAGTAACGCCAACGACAAGTCATAAAAGAGATATGTTTACTCTAACATAATGATGGAGTTTAATTTAGATTTACTGCGCGCCCACCCTTAAAATAATTGAATATAAACGCGAGAATCTGAGCATACGGCGTTATAAATTAATGCGCGCATAAATTCAGATGGCTTTTAATTATTTCAAGCCAAACAAAAGATCGAATCAGTTGAAGGTATTTTACATAATTCTCGCGTTGAATATGAAATATGAATGCCGCTGCCTGTCCCCGTGTTATTAATCACTTCGCAATTATGTAATCTACCATGTTTATATCAGCATAACCAGTGGCAACACTAGGTTTAGTAGACTCTACGTTGACAAAACAACGTTCGATAAAAAGTTCTACATTACTACATGTGTTCGAATTTATCTTTCTTTTCTCTTCTTCGTTTACGGTAACATTGCTTTATTTGTTTTTTCTAAAAAGAAAACTGAAAGAATTTCTGTAAACCTACTATTAAAATGTAATAACTAGATCAACAAGCCTTTATGGACGGCGTTAAAGGATTTGTAATTTCATATAGCGATGAGTTAGACACGGAAAAGATAAATGTTAAGAAAAAACAACTAATGAAAGTAAACCAGGGCTACTAGGAATTTCATAATGACAATTGTAGAGAAAATATTAATAGACAAAAACTTTATGTTATATCACTGCTTAAGTTAACAGGAGTATAATATTGTCATCAGAATTTAGGTAATTTATCTTCAGTAAGGTAATATTGTAATTTTCTGTCAAGGACGTAATACAGTTTTAAAGAAATTTTGATGGAAGATAGAAACATATGTGATCTTTTTTGTTTAAATCTTTTAAGCATTCTGGTTATAAAACTGTGTTGCCGAAGATCATCTAAAGCCTAACCTCTATAGCACCTATTTCTATAACAGCCAAGTATTGTATGTAAGCATTAAAGTGAAATTAATTTCATTAATTTCTCTAACTGGAACAATACTACTGAAGTAACGATAGTTACCGTGCTACGTCTCAGAGGAATTAGTGCAAAACGGTGATAGAAAAATATCATATCACTCATTAGAAGGTTCATATGTTCTACTAGTCGATTCGTTGTAAAATAATAAATTAGTAAGACAAAATCTTCATAATAACTCTTATGAGCTAACAGTTGTCCTCAATTTCAAATCACGAAATCTAACCGCTACAAACAATAGGATTAATTTCGAAAATCTCGTAACATTCATTATTGTTACACGTACTGCAGCTGATCCGATACTCAATGCTGCCATTCCTGTCAATGCACACAAATTAAATTCGTATTCCGTTCATGTAATCAAGATAGACACTCCGATGCGCATCTGCGACTCGGAATCCTCGAGCTTAACCACAAATTTGTATTGCCGATTCGTAACCTTATTGTATAACTGTTAGAACTCAAAACGCAGACCTAAATAACATTCCAGATGAGATAAAAGGATTATTACTTCGGACCGTACAAAGATGACTAGTATCCCGTTATAGTGACGAAGTCTCCACTAATTCACCTCTCATTTACTCAAACGCGAGTGTAAAATATCACTTGTTATAAAAGGGGTGCTCAATCATCGCATGTGTAAGGGGAGTTTTTGACAAATGGATTCACTGAATACTTCGACATGTCATACAATTTCGTCATAAACTAAAATAATCATATATTTATTCTTAATACTATATTATATTATATATTCTTAATACTTCAAAGTCCCCAATGTCAAGATATATAAAATACCACGCCATTATGTAATTCCTTGATGACTAATTAATATGGAAATACTAAACATTGCACAATTTATAAGAAACAAAGAAAATCCGTAACTCATACAATGAAATATATAATTATTATCTTCTTACCGAACCAAATAAAACAACAAAGCTGACCGAGCTTCGCAGTTTTCAACAATATATTTATAGAAATCTCCTTTGATCTGGGGACCTTTTTGCTGACCGCAATAAATGCCTCACTAAAGAGATAAAAGTAAGTTAGATTCCTTTGTAGTTAAACTCGGTCAAGTGACTCCGAATGTAATGAAAATTTCTAGCTTGCACCAGGGAAATTTATTTCATTCAATAACACATTTTTTTTTTTCAAATTGCTTCGCAAAGCCTGATGCTTCAGAAATGAAAAGTTTGAATAAATGGAAATATAAGGTAATATTAGAACTCTGTGGCGGTAAGTTTTCCTCGCCGAAGCCTATTTGAAAAGTACAACAAATGCGGCTATTCATCTAAGAAAATAATCATCTAACCTGATAAAGGCTGCAGCAAATGAAAATACCTCGTTTATTGGCATAATTAATAAATTTCTTCATGAGAAATGTCACTACAATTCACATTTTATGAGCAAGATATTTGAAAAAAAGATATTTTTTAAATTCAAGTAAACTTATCGCTAGGGTATTTATTAATGGTTATCATTACACTCATATTAGTATTATAATTTAATTTAGATTACATCACTAGTATAAAAACTTCTAGCAAAATATTCTGTCATTTGTATAATGCTGAATAGATTTGGATGTTTTTTTTCTTCGAATTCTTCTTCTGTTATTGCCTCTCCAATTACTGTAGTTTGACGGTCATTAACCGAAATCTCTCCCTGTCAAAGGAGAAAACTTCCATGGACATTACCCCTGTGGACATTATTACCTTTAACTTAAACTAAATATTATTAAGAATCAATTACGTGTAAGAAAAATAGAAAGATATATTAAATCATATGAACATATTTTCCCAAACAGAATTACTTCAACGCAAGGAAACAGGGAATAAAATAGTTTTTTCAGCACGAATAAGAAAATCCTACAGCTTAGCTACCGTAATGTATGTTCGTAGCGAGCTGAATGGATTTTCGATGATTTGATTGTATTCCAATACTATGTTGCTCATGCATTATAAGCAGCCGCTGACCTATGCAAGGCGGTATGGAAACTGGGCCATCAAATTGATCTCGTGGAGCTATTCAACTGATGCAACTGCTTCTATGGCCTTTTACGATATACATTGTAGAGTAATTGTTGATTTCCATATCAAATTTAACCTCAGTTAAGATTTCTAACAAACAAGAAATTTCCGATCCATTTAGATAGATTTTGATATCGTAAATAATTACATTTTTATCTTGCATAGAGAAGCATAGCTATATAGCAATTAATATTATTTCCTTTATCATTAATACTAATGTCATTATAATTAGTAGATAAAGTGTTGAAATGCAGCGATATGCTCATAAATTCTTCAAAGATGTTTCGTTCGTCATTAATTATATTTAATCCAAATGAAATTTTAGTTTAAAAAGTGTTCCCATTTTAAACCAAAACGAGGAAAACAAAAAAAAATATTAAAAAATCTTTTGTGTTATCCTTTCTCAAAGACTCATTTCATAAACGCAAAACATCTCACCGCAAACCCATCACAGAATTCCGTTTAAAATCATGTGGTCAGTGACAACAAAGAGGATTTTAGAGGTTTGCGGCCACATACAAAAATAATATTCGAGTTACGTTTTAGCATATTTGAGGTAATACTTTACATTCCTTTCATGATTAACGTGTGCGAAATTTCAAATAAACGAGCGAAATGACGTACAATGTAAGATTTATTTAATTTCAAATGTAGTGTAATTAGTAATTCCATTTACCCGGCAAATTCACACACTGATTCAAATTTCGAATATACAATTTATAATGAAAGCGAGTTATTACGTACACGTGTTCAATAGTGGAAATTATCAGGCGCAGAACGCCTTATGAAAATAAAATACGTATAATGAAATAAAATATTAAATATGTACAAGAAGGCAGGCATGCACAAAATACAGAAGCGTAGATCGATAACGTGAGGTAAAAGTCTATAGCAATGTAAAATATATAATATGCATTAATAATGATACCATTTTTACTAGACCAAATTTTAAATACAGCAATGACGTTATTGATTGGAAATGTAGCGCGAAAATTTCTAATTAAAAAAATCATAGAGGGAACAAATCATTTTAGTCTTTTAAAGGTAACATTAGAACTTTCTGGATAGCTCAGTAGTTATAATTTTTAATTTATGTTACATGTAACGGTCACAACAACTAATTCCCGAGACGGTAGGGTTCTGGTTGTAACCGATAAAGCGCTTAGTTAGAATAACTGTGCCGCTTCTGAAGCAAACTCCGCGCTTGCGGCGAAGAATAGCTCGAGAATTCCCATTTTGGTACAAGTTATAAACTTAAGCGCAACCCAAAATGTGAAAATAAATACATTAACATGCAAAATGTACTAATTCTTCGTCGTTCAGAGGCAAAGAAATGCTTCGAGTTAAGCATTGATTGAAAATTATAGACAAAAAAAATCCACTTACTTTCGTGCTAACATCTTTATCATATAAAGTCCGATACCATAGATGCTTGATTCATTGACGACTGATCGATAACTGTCACATATTGCCGCAACGTTTCATTCTCGCTACTTACATGTTGTTCGTTACGTTAAGGTAAGCCTCTTAGTAATGGTTTTTCTTTATCGCTTTTCATAAATCACCTTCAATAAATATTAAAAATATTTATTCTAATATGGGAATTCTCACAAAAAAACATCTATACATGATGTAATCTGCTCGTAATGCTAATTGTCATTAAGTTCTGCTCTTGATTCAATTCTTTGAAGATTGTTGAGTATTCAGTTCACTATGCGCCGGGTATGGCGGGGGACGAGGCACCTGGTCAGCGCAATGAGCGAGCGGCCGGTGCATCACAGCGCCCTGGCATCTACGTATACCACCGGTGGCGGTCACCTCTACGAATTGTAACTTCAGTATACAATTTAACTTCTTTCCACGCTTATATATCAGACCTTTTATTATAATATCTAAGAAAGATTTAAAAGAAACTGTCTTTTAATTTAGGTGCAGCGTTTCGACATTGCGACGAAGTTTCAATCGAGAATTATTAGATAAGGATAACACCAAAATTTGTGGAAACAGTCGTTGTCGGTATTTACGCACCTTTGAGGATAGATGCTACTTTCCGCATTTTGGGGATATCAGCGGTCTGTGGTGAGGACGCTGCGTCAGGTGTGCCGTTTGCTTGTTTTCCTGATATCATTGACTTATAAAACCCTCAGCGTCGATATAAGAAAATCTCTTACGCTTATGATTTACACCATTTCCCACGTCTTTACCTCTAACAGCTTTGTTGGCTCGTTACGTCTTCCCCGCGCAGGCGAATAAAGTTTTCTTTGACGTATCTGCATGCACTATAAGGTTGAATACATTTGAATTATATAATATATTCAAATATTTCTTAACATTATATTTTCCAAAGATTAAAAGAATCATCAATTTTTCAAAATATTTCTGTTTAGCTTTTTAGAAATACTACGTAATGTTTAGTAAATTTAACAGTTTTAAAAATAAGGTTTACCAAACACGCAAACGACTAAACAAGTCACAAGAAAATATAAAAAGAGAATTATAAAAACGTTACTACTTCCAGAGTAATTTTCCTACAGCAATTATACAAGCAATTACAACTCGGAGTTCACTGTTGCTCTGTTAAATTCCTACATTCCGCATATCCGTCAGTCTGCTGGGTAAGCCTGTTTTCGGACCAAGGCACTCAAGCGTACAAACCGCTTTTAACTTAATATTTCACGAATATCTTATCTTCACTTTAACAACATTTTTAAAAGTATTTCCTCATCACTGAGATTTTACTTAGGTTATAATTGTTTTTAACTTATTCTTTAATTTGGTAAATATTAAGTAAAAAAAAATTAACAAAAAAATTATTTGCTATATCCTGACAGTATATTGTATGCAGCAATTTCATTCGATGTCGTGCTGTCGATCGCGCAATGTCTCCAGATAATGCCACGTGCAGTCACGAAACACGTTGATATTGTAAATCAGTTTTAATACTCGAATACTACGAATTCAATATACTACATAATAATAACTACGATTGAAAACGGAAAATGGCAAAGATACTTTTTCTTTTTATTATACTGATGGTAGAACACTCTTATTGAAAACCTTAGTACATACCACAGCAATGGCTATTTCTACCTCCAAATAGTAATCCGCAAATTACTGTGTTCCTATTTCACTGGTCCCGTAACTAATTATGTTACTGGGGTAACCACAATTAACATCTCAACTTTCTCAGTTAATGCGCAATAAGTGGTGTGATGAATATATTAGGTAGCACTGCGTTATTATGGGCAAGTGTACCATACACCATCAAGTAAACATTCTTCTAATCTTATTGATTCGTCACATAAAAAAATATTCTTAGAAAACTGATCTATGAATAAAAACATAAGTAGACAGCAAGGTGCCACACTCGCTCAGCAAGAACATTGCTCAAAGGTAAATGCAAAACATTCAGTTAGCACTTAAGAGCATTTCAAACGTCAGTATACAAAAGTCAAAGCCGCGATTCCGTCGGTTGGGAAAACACCTCAACGAACAAATGCTAACGCCACTCTAAAAGATGATCATAAAAGAGCTATTCCCCGGCATTCGCTAGAAATGCATGTTTTTATAAGAAAGGTATTCTCACTTTGAATATCAACCGACGACCGTATTTCTATTTAAAAGCCCTTTGCTCTT
>DWQX01003785.1:0-16670 GCA_018245475.1 Pharmacophagus antenor
GGATACAGCAATGATGTTAAAGCAGCATATCGACCATAAGGGTGGGCGCTAGCTCGGCTAATTCGAAATAGCCCTACCAACAATATTAAAATTTAACCTTACCGAAACTTACATTGGCATTTTTATTCTTTGTACCAGTTTTAAACAAGTTATAGGTCTGTATTTATTGTTTATCACATCGGCAATTAACTTGTATTTTTGCATTCATTAGTATCGAGTGCGAAGTCGTCGTATATATATATATATATAAATACACTTAGTCCGTCCTAAAATTCTGTAACTGGCATATAAATAAAATCTAAATATTTTTCATAATCTTAATACTGATTTAATTCGCAGAATTTTTGTTGTACAGGCTACATTTCTTATTTCATGCCCATTTTCTGTTGTGACAGTTTGCAGAAATAGTACTTTAACACAAGAGTTGAAGATTTTTTTTCTCTCTGCTACGTTCGAATGATGTGCGCGCTGTTAGTCTTTTTGACTATTTTTACTACATCATCGGAGTCAGGGATTTTTTCGTAAGTTCAGAAACACTATGTACGCTTACCCGAATACTTCAACAACTGGCGAAACGAAGGCTTGTCTTTGTTTTAACGATAAAAAACTGTTTTTCTCTTCAGGATTTCAAATATTTAGATCCCAAAACACGTTTAAGGTTATTAATAAGTTATAATTATCACTCGTTGTTTTCCTTATTTACAAACGTTATAGAAATTGCTTACATGTTGCGTTCATTTGAATTGCTTATTTGGTGTTTATCAATGACATCATATATGACGTCAAAGTTATTTTGATTTGGTAATCATGCTGTGTGTTATTCTGTCTACGGCATACTATTGGTTGATCTTGTTTTAATCCAGATATCAGTCTAGTCTAATACCTCTATATTTTAAAACTTTTATCAACTAACACTTGCCGTTAAATTCAGGTGTTACTTAGATGGTGAAACGTGTTCGTTCACAATACTCTAGTTGTCGCATGACCAGCAAAACCATGATGATTCCAGCAATGCTGTTATGCTGGCATGTTCACATTGAAGTTAGTAGCTAGCCGAGCTAGAGAAAAACCTTTTCACATCAAAACTCGTTATATAGTCCTGGAATGGAACCTGGAACTTCCGTGATACAACATTAGAAGCTAAGCACTGTGTCACAGAGACAGTCATACACAATCGTCATAAAGCCTCGGCACAAAGGGGCGCTTGTTAATATTTACATGGTAATAATGTCTTTTGATCGCTTTAGCCCTAAGTCAGTCCCAAAACCTGGGAAAGTAATGAAGAAGAAATAAAAACACGACTTTTCTCGAAGGTAGCCCAGTTACATGGATCCGGAAATACCGTTAACGACATATTTAATTTTAGGGAAAAAGATCAAAACCATTCCAATAGTTTGTCATACGTGTTTGTCATACAATAAATTTAATGCCATATAATTTAATTTAGAGATAAAACAATTATAAACTTTTCAAACTTTTATTGTAATTTTTTCAAACATAACCTTAACTTCGTTCATCGAAACAAAATTCAAAAATGATTAAGTTTTGTTGGGATTTATAACACATTTTTACATAAGGTAACACAATTTATATTATCCACCAAGTGTAAATAATACAAGGTTCATTAACAATACAAAAATTCGATTAAATGGCATAGGAGTCATGAGACCACTAATGCGTTGAATATATTACAGTGCTAAATACGCACCTTAAAACGTTAAAAAAATAGGATATAATTATAATTGTTAATATAAGCGTTAACCATTCTAAGCAAAGGCTTGTACTAAAATAATAAAAAAAGTGAAAAAAACTTCCTCTTACATAAATTTCAATTTAAAAATATTATGACAGTGCTGTCAAATATAAATAAACGTTAAATTTGTTTACCTTAAATAGAGTAAATTATTATAACAGATAATTATATGAGAAATGTATTGTATTGTATAAGATTTATAACGACAATTAACAATATTTAATAAAAACGTGGGAAAAATCTATCGAAGCAAGCGACATTATCTTAGTTGATATTTATATTTGTAAGTATCTCACTTTGCCCTTTGTTAAAACGTTCTACAACCATTATTATAATACAATAAAACTTAAATTATAATCCTGTTACGCAGTCATGCACCTTATACACGTATTAATGTTATGTACTTAGTAACTTACATCTTAAGGTATCTCTTTTTTTCATATATTTGCTCAATAGACATATATCTATGGCAAAAAAAACTGCTTTCTTCATAATTTTCAGTAACGATTTAATTTTTTTGCAAAACTGAAAATTATATTGAATAATAGTGAATTTTCACTAAGCATAAATAAGGTAAAAAAAACCTTAGTTAAAAAATTCACAATCAGTGCTGCCCTTCTATCAATTCTATAATTTTTATAAAAAAAAATATTAAGTATATAAATAAATATCTTCTATTGACAAATCAACTCGCACGACATAAGAATAGCAATCGTTATATAGTGGTTTCGGGTTCTGATTTGAACTTATCTAGTATTTTCATTCTTTTCTTCGTATGCTTGGTGGGCTTCTTGTTATTGTGACCGATGCTCCGCCGCAGCCTGTACTGCAGCACGTGCAGCTGCGTGTCGCCCGATACCCTCACGCGGATGTCCTTCCTGGGGTAGATGCGGCTCGTGAACACGACCTCCCCCTCGCCGCAAAACACCTCCACGGAGCTGCCGTCGACGAATATCCGCCAGTGTATGTAGCCGTTGGGCGACCACTCCGCTATCCTCACGCCGTCCGTGCCGCCCCGGTCCACGCTGACGTGAGCGTGGTCCGCGTGGTAGCCGATCGAATACCTACTGTCTATTCCCCATTCTAACGTCAATCCGACAAAAGAAACGATCGCACTCGAATTCACTATCAACTCGAACGACTTCGTGCCGGCGAAGAACATCTCGCCGGGGCTGTACCAAGCGTCTTCTAAGATCTCAGCACGCAAGTCCACTATCTCCCTGACGGGCGTCATGATCAAACGGCCCGAATCTGACAGGCGTAGTTCCCTTACCATTGTCAACATACTCGCCCAGCCGTCTTTAGATTCGGGAAAATCGCTGCCCCACATGCCCAGCCACGCGATCAACAGCCTTCGGCCATCTTTCGCGAGCATAGTCTTCGCTGCATAGAAGTCGTGTCCGTAATCCAGTTCGGTGAACGTGGCCGTCGATATTTCTAAGTCTTCGAACTGGCCGAGTACATAATCGAAGTTGCCGACCACGTACCCCGTCTGGTAGAGATTTCTAAAACGGTAACCCTCACTTTTTATGCCCTGAGCGGAAAATATTAATATATGTTGTCCATCCATCGCGAACATGTCTGGGTTTTCCCACATGTTGCCCATGTCGCCCATCGACTCCGCTATAGTGCCGTCCAATTTCCAATTGAACATGTCACCCGATGTGTAGAGAATTAATTTCCCGTTCTTTTCTCTCGACGTCGTTCCGATCATCATGTACCAAGTATTTCGGAATTTCCACACCCTAGGGTTTCTGAATTCGCCGACACCGTGTGGCGCTTCCCTCAATATAGGGTTGTATATGTATTTCTGGAAGGCTACACCGTCGCCGCTTAGCGCTAGATTTTGCGTTTGAAATGTTTCATTATCGGCCAGCACGGTGCCCGTGTAGAACAGCGTGAGGTAATCGTTGTGGACGAGGGCCGTTCCCGACTGGCAGCCGTGCATTTCGTAATACTCCTTCGGTACTATAGCCGGTGGGAAATGGGTCCAGTCGATGAGGTTCATGCTGACGGCGTGCCCCCAGTGTATGTAGCCCCACTTGCCGTCGTGCGGGTGGTACTGGAAGAACATGTGGTACTGCCGCTTGAAGAACGTGAAACCAGTGGGATCACTGACCCATCCTTTGGGCGACGATATGTGATAAATCGGCCTGTACTTCTTCTTCGCTACATTCTTGTTCTGTTTCACGTAGGCGTCGACGTGCCCGACGCCACTCGCCAGTGCCAATATCACGACGCACAGCCACGGGAGCAACACGCACAGCTCCATCCGGACGGGAGCTCCAACCGGTACTAACGCCCATCCCCGTGACGAAATGTTTTGACAAAGAAAAGAAAATAATAAAGACAATAGCCTGTTTATACATCGTAGCTAACAGACAGAATGTTACGCGGGGGCCCTAGTTCCGGATGCATAAGGAAAACAATTACGCAATTTTTATTTAATTTAGAACAGTGCATACAATATGAATGCCGTGCAACACAGCGATGTAATCCATAACAAATGCTTCAAATAGTTTCCAATCAACAAATTATCCCCGTTCTATACTTTAATGTAGCCGCATTTTTATATAAATATTATGAATTCACAATTAACATCTCCGTTTTAAAGTGTTTTGCATAATATTTTTATCTACATTTCTGTTTACAATTAGCAAGATTTAGGAGTACCATTCTTCCTTAGCAACACATTAGTTACAAAAACAGTTTTACTAGTATTTTTGCGTTCTAATCATTTACTATGGTACTTAGTATGTTTAAATGCTTTTATAATCAAATAAACATGAAAAAGTAAAAAAAAAAACTCTATATGAAAAATTACAAGTCCAAAGTTCCTATGAGCAGTGACTCATGAACAAGGATGAATGTATGTATTTTAGGAGTCATTTCTCTTCAAAAAATAATGAAAGTTCAAGAAATAATGAGTGAAAATGATGCGAGTTATCTAGAAAAGTACATTCGTACTTAAAAATCAAAAATAAAGGCATGCCTGATAAATCTTATAAGATTTACAACATTCATTTTATTTTTATATGCCAAAAATAATGTAAACTTGCCATTTATTGCGCTAATGAATTGTATCGTTCGCAGAATTTTTATAAAAGCATCTGGTAAACACCAAGGAACAAGCTTTTGTTAAACAAATGATGGTTTACGTGTTAGTTACACGTAAAAACTTTCGTAGAAAATTTCATATAAAGATAATGTGCGTACGAAAACATTATCGCCACGTTCAAAACAGTGCTGATTTTTCGCAAACGTATTCAACGTTAGCTTCACGGAGGACTTTATTTCGAAAAAAAATAATATTAATACTTTGACGCCTGCGCCGATTTTCATTTGTTTCGCCCGTCGGCGGCGCACAGACGTACGTCGCGCTTCATCCGGCGGCGCGCGCTTCCCGCTCGGTCAGACCCGCGCGCGCGGCGTCTTGTTTCCTCAGTAGTACAGTGAATGCTTACTTTACAAGTTGTGTGACTCGTGCCATTTTTATATCCTGACCATAGATTTCTGCCAGTAAAAATAACTAAAAGGGTGGTTAGAATATTTTTTTTTAATTTTTAGTCTCTGGTATCACAATCAAGCCACCGGTGGTACAAATTTATTGTATGACCCATATCTTAATAGTGCTTAACGTTTGCTATTAATTTAAAGTATTTACTGTTTAAGACCTTACCTTACCGCCCGATTAGAGATTAGTGTGACTCACCGGTGGGTCACGCTGTGAAAGTATTAAAAGCATTTTTGAGATCGAAATAGCATTTACATGCGACCACTTAAATAATAATTAGGACAATATTTTACTATTTAACGTTACTTTTTCTCTCTCGATAGTGCCTTTTTTGAAAACGGGCTGGGTTCTAAGATACCATTGACATTTTTTTTTTAATTTCAATCTATCGGGCAAATGTGGCATACTTTATTCCAATAAAAATTGTTCGTTAAGCTACATCTTGAACTTGAACTGTTTTGCTAAAAATGTAAGGATAAATGTGTCACTCTTATTATTAACATGGTTTTTCTTCTTAGTTGTTGAAAGATATAACTATGTACTATATATAGAACCAAGCTGTACTAACTGCTGCCTCCGTTACGCAGTGTTTTATATATTTGTGACGTGGAGGTTTCGCGTTCAATTTCCACGCGTGAGCGGAGTGGTTGGGTTTTTCCAACCCGCCTGCTTGGCTACCACTCTCGATATGTCAGTCATGCATGTGGGGGCCAGAAGTATTCTGAACAAACACACTTCATCAATAGCTCCATTGTCGCATAACACATTATCGACCGGTGTTGAAAAAGAAATTCCCGCATCCTTGTCGATCAACTCTTTCCGGCACAGATTTTTTTTAATGAAGAAGTATAGATTAGGAACTGAACAATCGTTTGAAAGTTTGTCTCTATAGGCTTGAGCTACAAGTCAGAGTAACGGACTAAGCGTGGGCGAGTGGCGGCGACGAAAGGCCTTAATATCGGCTACCGGTCGATAAAGTGTTAACATCGGGTAAAACGGAACTAAAGTGTTAACCCATAACCGATAAAAAAAAACCATCACTAGCCAGCTTCTTTCAGCTTGGTAATTTTTTATTTAATATTAAGATTAATTCCTCTTCACCGTGTTTAACATTATTTTTGTCCATAGATTAAGACAATAAAAAAAAATATTGAAATTTGTACGCCATTTTCACTATTTAGGAATAGAATTACAAGAAACCCATCTTAGTGAATACCTACATTTCACAAAGAACACACCCTTCAAATTTTGTCTCAACAACAAACGCTTTAGGCTGCAAAGATAAATGCGTCAGCAAATGAATCAGTCAGGACTTTGGAACTTAAGTAAAGTAGTTTTTAATTAGTGGCCATATTACTGAAAGCAATCTGTTTAAGGCAGCCCTTTGAATGTATAGTAATATTTCAAGGATTGTCATTTAATTTTATTGAAAACAAATATTGAGATAAAAAAAAATATATAAATTATTAAGACACATTTGATATGTTAATGAAAAACGTTTCTTATTATTTTATTAGACATAATTACGAAGATACATATGCGTTTAATATTCGATACTGGCTGTCAAATAATCGATTACAATTAACAGTGTTAACATTTTTTAAATGATATTCGTGTATATCACAGTTTTTATTATTTGGTTACATTAAAAACACTGCCACAAGTAGATAATAAAAATTAAAAATGTTAACAGATATAATTATAAAAATTGTCATTTTTAACATGAAGTATAAAGTTAATTTTTAAATTAGTTATTAAAAATTGTACACGATTTCTTTTAATTTATTTAGTAGGGATACATAGATTATCAAAATATCGTTAAAAAACCTATCAGAGTATATTACGTAGACAGTATTAAAAAAAAATTATACTGAGCACCCATCGACTTCTTCTATTGCGCTAAAAACCTGTATAATAAAAAAAATACTTTAGAAGTTATAACTGGTTACGGATTTAACATGACACTGGCAAATAGTTATATCTTCCTGGTATATATATAAAAAAAACTGGTTACGGATAGCAATTAGGGTAATTCAATAAATTACAAATATAATAACATACAAGTCAAAATTTAACACGTGACATTCAAAAATATTTTCCACCATCTTAATAATATACGACAGGAATATCCCAGAGAAAATTATTACATTATTATAACGATAGATAGAAACTTAAACATAATAAAAAATCCATTACCACTTGCTTATTATTAATTTTTACACTAACCGTAAAATTAAATAAATGGAAGACTTCATTTTCTTTACTACACATAATATTTATTACAGAGAATATTAGCATTTACAAATACGCCATCCGAAACATATAACAATTAGAAAAAGCACTTGTTATGTACTATGAGTAAATTATCGAATACATAAATCAATAACAGAAAAGGCATTTCGATGAGAATATTTTTATATTGAGGTATTTTTTAGACAGTACACAATGGCTTATAATATATAGGTATACATACACTTAGCACTACACTTACGGGATCCGTCAATTTGACAGTAAAAAGTTCCATGAAAAGTTCTGTACATAACTCGTTCGACGCGTTTTTTATTATTTTTGGCAACTTTGCTTTATATGTGTTTTTTTTTTGCGAAATAAGAAATATAAGAATATAATAAGAAATTACCACAGACTAGAAAAGAAAGCCCTGAATAAAGTTTCCGTAAATCCTGTGATTAATACAAGAAGAACAAAAAGTGATTAATAGAAGTCATAACTTACGTCACAGACAACATAAAGCGATGTAAAATCTGTCTACATATAAAAAAAATTAAAATAAAACTGTTTAAGAATGCTATCTCCGTGGTCATTTGACAGATCACTATAATCAAAAAAAGAATTTTACGACGGATATTTTTTTATTAAATTTATTTCTTTACCGTATGTCTGACACTTTATATGCTGTAATTTTTTTCTATCGGAAATAAACACTCGACTCAAATTCATCAGATGTTAAGTGACAATGCAGCCGTAGTTTGTTAAGTGTGTTCGCCCAGAATATTCAGGCTCTCATATGTATAATTATCGGAACAATGCTGGCATAGAGACATTTTTACATTGAGCTCGAGAATCATTTGGACGGAAAAACTGTTTTCGACTCCACCATTTAAGGGGCCCCGGGAATCGAACCTGTGACGACCGTGTTACGAGAAAAGTGGGTTAATTGCTGCACGACGGAGGCAATTGAAATGAAATGTAGCAAATGTATCATACCATTCTATTCTTTAAGTCATAACTGGTCTTAGATTGTGTCATGCAATAGTCACAGCTTGTTCGACTATATCACAATTAAGTCATTTGGTATCTGTCATTTTATTGTTAAATCGTAAACTGCCAGACAATTTTATAAAGAATTCGCAAAGAAATGTTATTGAGGATTCATAAGTATTATTACATTTTCATTACTGCTTACAGTTAAAAGACCCATTTAAAATTTTCGTGTTTCGTTGCAAATGTTATAATACAAAAGAAATAAGGATTAGGATTCTATTCAATACGAGGATCTAGATTTAAGAATTATAAAGAAAACACCTAAATCATTTCGTAAATTCGTGTTTTACGTATCGCATTGGACAAACATTGGCCTTAAAGTATTTTCATTGAAAAAATTAATCAGGAAGTGAATTTTTCAATAAAAAAAAATACTTTACCATATAAAAAAAAAACTAGGTTTTAACGTTACGACAGAACAATGAATTGAAATATATAATTGAGCTTTTCATACATTTTTTTTTTCTATAAACGCATTGTAGCAACGCTGGTGATGTATGCGATATTCGAGACAATTCAATCGAGCTTGAGAACTATCACTATTAACTGAGCCAATATATGATAATAGTCTATGATAATTTGCATCAAATTACCGCAGATCATTTCAACAAGAGGAAAAAGTGGGAACATTGCAAACACAGTACCATCTGAGCATTAGTGGCGCAAATCAATATTGAAAAGAAAAAGTGAACAATCATTTTCCTTCATAAAATGAAATATGTGGCGCAAATTCGAATGCAGTTTTAAAAGTTATTTTTGCTAGTAAATTTACGCCAGAAATATGTAAGTTACATTTTTCACAAACGAAAGACGTCTGGTAAAAAATGTAAATGTTCGTAGTTTTTTGTAATAATCTTTTCATTACAAGTTTAATGAATATACTGGTCTTATAATAGTACTTTTGCCGTTAAGATTTCCAATAGTTTTTCTTTTCCATAATTGACGATTGCGATTCATTCTTTAACGTGACTTATCTAGTGTCAAGAAAAGTTTTATTTTGTACTTAACAGATGGCGCTGTTTGTTCGCGGAGAGGGGGTTGGGTGGGAGGGGGGGTTTTACGCGTCACTGTTTGCGCGTGCCTTTGTCGGCGGTGTGCGCGAGCGCGGCGTGCAGGCCCGCCCACAGCGTTGCGAGGCGGGCGTGCGCCGCGCCGCGCGTGCGCAGCGGCTCGTGCAGCGACTCGAGAGCGGCCAGCGCGTATGCGCGCGCCACACGGCTTTCCTACGCGTGACAGATAACACATACACCTATAAGCGTATCAACCCTTCGAGGTCCACATTTTACCTTATCTACGTTGTGTCGTTTGACAATTTATTTAAAAGAACAACAGTGGAAGAACCTCGTTAACATAATTTCATGGTATACATGGCGCCGTGGTTTACCCGTTTACCTTGTAACGCAGAAGAAAGTCGGGCCAGAGTTAGGTAGTCTAGATAGTGGTAGGAGAAGTAGAGTCTGGATAGTGGTAGCATTTTTCGAAACCGCCTGGCTAGCTAAGCTAGTTATCTAGCTAATTGCGGCTTCCAACAAACATCGTAAGTAGTTAGAAAATTGAAAAGAAATAAAAATTAGTTTAATATAAAAAGAGAGCGAGAAGGAAAGAGTGGTGTGTTACGCGAGAGGGTGGTACTCACGTGCACGCAGCAGGCGAGCGCGTACCGGTGGCGGCGCCGCAGCAGGCCCGCCGCGGCGCTACGCGGCTGCGCGGCGGCGGCGGCGGCGCGCTCCCCGTGCAGCCCGCGTGTCAAACGAGCGCATAGCTCCCTGAGTACAGGCGCAATATACCACCGATTCTGTTGTTTCCAATCCAGTTACTAATCATTTCGACTTCGAAAAATTTATAACAAAGTATTTATTTAAACTTTCAAGGAGTAGTTTCGACCGGGCTAACAACGCCCCAAGCATGCTTAGTACACTAAGCTTCAGTCAGAAGCGTCTTCTTAAATACATAGATATAGAAAAGATCTTAAGAGTATTGTATATGGTATACCTTGACGACGATTCATGATGGAAAGGCAAAATTTTACCGAGTTCAAATTTTACTATTTTGTACTTAATCGAGTTTCTTCCACGGCTAAGTAACATTTCTTTCTACTATGATAAACAATTACCTGTACGCTCCCAACGCGTCTAAGGCTAAAAGAATTTTGCAAGCAGCGCCATCTTCGTAGTAAGCCTCTTCTATTGGCAACTCATCCGTAGAAGTAGCTAACCTAAAAAGAAAGCCTCTTCAGTAATTACTTTGGCATCACCATAATCATTTATTGCGCATACAATGGCAAAACCATAGACAAATTTTCAGATTTTTCACCTGCTGGCTAATCCGCGAACCATAGACTGTGTATTCGTGATAAGGAAATGAACTAAATCCATGTAATTGTGGGATAATGAACTCTCTTGTATGTCTACCAAGGTTCCGATTCAGGAAACTAATTACCGGTGTAACAAAACGTACCGCCTTATGTCGTAAAGCGGTGTGATGTTGTATAGAGATACTGGTGCCAAAATATATGGGTAATGAATTCACTTCCTTCACGTTAAACATCTTGTTCGTATTATAACTTTACAAAAAGCCAATAAGCGCTACTGGTGACTACGTTACTAATTCCTCATCATCAGTTGATAGTCGCATTCTGCTAGAAATAGCCTTAAGGAAGCATCATCAAATTAATCAGCTCTATGCTGCCCTCGTCCAACGGTTTGACTGCCCGCGATCAGTTTGACTGCCTCCCCTGTGGCGCAATGTTATACCGCTTGCCTTGTAACATCGAAGAACCCTAGTGTATGGTCTGGATGGACGTAGTGTTTTCCGAGCACATTTGGCAAGCTAACATTCTCAATATCAATTTGCCGCCATAACATCATTGCTGTGTTCCGGTAGTCATGCACGTGAGAGCCGGATGTATTGTAGGCGAGGACGCTTCACTATATACGGCCTCATCGTCACTTAACATCTCGTAGCTATTGAACTCAAACGTTAGCCCATAGCCGATAAAAAAATATTATAACACAAAGAAAAAAAAAATACTTGATACTTATTTCAATTCGCAATCAATAATAATAATATTACGTTAACACGGAAACCCAGTGCGGTCCTTAACGAGTGCCCATATACTTGATGACAGCTAGTTTATTTAATATCTACACATTACATATAAGCCATATAATAGGTACAATAAGGAAGTTTAATAAAATACATTAAGAATAATAAAGGTCACATTATATATCTAGAAACGTAATAACTAGAAATCATCCTGTTACTTTTACACCTAATCAAATCCAGAGAAAAATAATGAAGGATAAGAAAAAGATTCAAGCGGTAAAACGTAAGTTATCGGTTAAATACTGCGCCAAGAAGGCGTTATAATTTTTTTTGTGTTTTTTATCTATGTGTACTAAATGAAGTTTTAATGAAAAATCGGTAACGTTAATTTATTACGAGTATGAATTTCTAGGTATACTCGGGGGTCGGTCCTCATAGCATTCACGTGTTGGTGTTTACGTACTCAGCTGCAGCCTTGAGGGCGTCTCGGACGCGGCGCCAGCGCGCGCACTCCGCGGCCGGGGCGCCGCCGAGCGCACTGAGCGCCGCGCCAAGCTCGCGAATATCCGCACACTCCGCCTCACAACGACCCTCAACTGACAAAACAGTTTTTATTTTTTTTTTATTTCAAAAAAGGAACAACTCTTTTTATTTTTTATAACCTTCCAGTTTTAACAGTAAACACATCAAGCAGGGGTTCTTCCTAAAAAAAAAGGTTCTCCATCTCTAATTTTTTTATGAAATCCGAATGAAATCATTGAATGATCGGATTCTCATGTTCCTTTTGAACTTACGAATATCATTCAATCATTGGTCGGTTATAAATTGTACAAATAAATTATGATTTAAAAAAATATTCTTAGCAAACCTCTTTCGAAGATTTTGAACAGCCGGTTAAGCCCCAGTTGTATCAAACGTAGCTGCTCCTGTTCAGAAACAAACGCCGCCTGCATTTCGTCCATAGACATTTGTCCCTTGAAAATTAGAAAACTTGAAACAATCAGCGACCATTAAATATTGATAAAAATATTAAGTAATTTTATTCTAATTGATATCCCAAATATAACAATTGATGATTTTGCCATCAAATGCTAATTAAAACAATATTGAAAAATTATTTTTTTAAAGAGTTTATTAAACTAAAAATCAAACTCATCGGCGATAGTGGAAAACGAACAAAAACACAAAATAAAAAAGAAAAAAGTTATTCTGCGCTCGAATCACCTTTAAAATGCAAAATAAATTAAAACCCATTCAGACGTTTGTAATTACGATAACGCATATATCGTATATGTCACATTTAAAACTTTTTGCTTGGAACATTGAGCATTTATTAAATGTTATCGAAACTTACAGGTGGATCATCCTGTGTACCGGCCAATATGAACTCATCGTGTTTCGGTTTGTCCAATCGCGACGTCGATTCACATAGGAACGTGCGCAAATCGGCGTCATGCGCCAACACCGGGTGGCGTGCGACGAGGGTCAGCCAACGCTGCAGCGCTGCGCGGCGCCGCTGCAGGAACAAAGCGCTGCCGCCCCCTACAACCACACGCTTTGGCGGCAAACGGCATACAGCTCTAAAATATTATGAGTAAAGTTTATTTTTTATCCGTCACATCAAATGTCATTTTTCAAGTTTTAATAATCATTTTTTAAAGGTTAGGTAGGAAAAGGCGCAAACGATTCACGTGTCATACGCAACGGTCGCAGCTTTGCCGACCTTTTATAAACTTTTACCACAGCTTTCAGCCTCAATGTCAACAGAGAATCATCGGATTTTCGATACACCGTAACATAGTTAATAAAATATGACAAAAAGATATATTTAAATAATTATTTGCATAAAATTTATCAAAGAGAAATACTAATGTGAAATACTATTGTGATAAGCGTATATATGAATAAACATTAGCGTTATATCATTTTTCAAAGATCATATTGAATGAACTATACAACAACTGGGTAAATGTACATTATCAACACATTATTGTCATGAGGTCATTTCCACTGATAACAAGAGTGGGTACAGTATATCCTAAACATTCTACAGTCAATTTGATAATTTCTAATTAAAAATATAAAGAAAGGATTCCAGCATGATGTTCACTTGGTGATAGTCTCTATCTATATATAATCTACACTGTGAGACAGAGGATATATGTTACTAGTCTAGTAATTTCACTAGCTTTAGTATTCAAGCAGGAAGATGGAGAACTATGCACTGTTTATAGACAAAATTAGGCCGTGCAATGTCTCCAAAAATACCATAAAAATCATTTCAACCCTGTGTATTTGAGTGGGGACTCACCATATGATCTAACGCCTAAATTCAAATTGTTCACAACATAAGTCTACTTAAATATTTCAAGTGTTCACTTGTATATATAATAATTGAAACTAAAAAATCACTGGGAACTATAATCCATTGTGACATGCTGGTTCATTCAACTTCTTTGAATGCAAAGTGTTATTTTATTAAATATTATTTAGCATGTACAAGCCGGCATGTACTTCTGGTGGTTTACAGTCAACTCTCCCATTAGGGGGTGTGACCCACACTAATCCTTCAATCATTCAGCTATAAGTGCACATATGGTAAACCATACCAGCTTCAGGTGTTTATTAAGTAAACACTTTGAAATAGTACCAAAGATATTACAATTAGGTTGTGTCATATCATCTATAAAAATTTGTGTTTCATTACTTTTGTTGATACACAATACTTCTTAAATCTTTGATTGAAGATGCTTGCTGCCCCAATGTAAGAAATACATAAGTGTTGCCAGCGTTAACATGTTAATAAAGTGCATATGTTATATTTAGAGGTCTAAATGATGTCAGAGGTAGTTAAAACTTATAAAAGCCAGCTAGTAGTTCATAAAAGCATTACTAGTACAATATAATAGAATTTAAAAAGAAACTTATATGCTAGAAAGCACTGGAAAATGGAAAGTTGTTTACCGATATGGATATTTCGCACAGAACACATCATACAGCTGCAAAAACTCATTGTATCTCCTCGTAACAGTAGTTCCATGTCTCCTTGAGCTTACATAATACTCGCAGTGCTTCAATATCAATCCTTTTCTTTCTGGAACTAATTCTACACTAATAACATCAGTAGCTTCAAGGTCTTCAAATGTCACGACTTCCGTATCATTTGTCATAGTCACTGTTATTAACTGAAATTAAGTAAACAATAAGTATGTACTATATATCTATTTGAGGATTAATCCTTAATTTATGTGAATTAAAAAATTATAACAGACAACAGTAAGGTATACTTGTAATTGAAAAAATTAAATCTAAATAGCTCTAATTTTTTGCAACACACATACACTTATTAATTGTTATAAAAGTCTAATATATACTCATAGCAGAGAGAAAAAATAATTGCATATGTTCTAGCCATTTTATCAAAAATATGAGGTGAGAATTGATTGAAAATATATCTTGTTATTATAATGAATAATGATTAAATGAATGTAATAAATGAAGTAGAACCTATTGATATACATAATCTTCAATGCAATCAATAAACAATCTATTATTAAAATAATATTAATAAATTATTTGCACCAAAATTTTTAAAAACTAAAGAAAATATCCTTAAAATACTTACATAGCTTAAGTTAACTTAGTCTAAACTAAGTTATAACTAAGTAAAGTATTAGCAACTTGCAAATCGTAGTAAGAATCAACTTCTAAACTTTGTGTGACACTCACTTCTAAAACCGTACAACTGCGAAACAAAAAAAAATATCATTTACTGGACACTTCCTAAATTATGCTTAAAAATAAATAGTACACATATCTCAAAACAAAAATCCGCCAGCGCGGAAAAGTTCGGTCACGTTCGGAAACATTGATAAAAATGAAAAGTATTTATACGTCATTTCAAACATGACAACATACAAAAAAATCAACATTTTCTGTCATATACTTAATATTTTGCAGAAATCCTTGCTTTATTAGCTCAACTCTTGATATATAAAATGCTCCTGTTTCTATTAACTCGCCATTCCAATCTTGTCTTCGAGGTCTTCTACTATTGTTGAAATTTACTGGTATAAGGTTCCCATTTACTGATTTCCACCTAAGTTTAAAACTTCTAAAACATAATTCTTTTTAATACAATAATTTCAATGACATCCAATTAAATAAATAATAATAGAAATGTTACCTTGAAGCTGAAAATACGCAATCATAAGGTATTGGATAGTTCAATTTTTTAATTGCGTTTTGTAGATCTTTATACCAAATGAAAGGAGATGTCGCCTGAATTAAAACTACTATTTTAGCTAATGGTTTAGAAGCAACAAATTCTGCAACACCCCAAATAGATGGTGCAAAATGAGTCGCTGTTATAGAACTACGATGAAATATATAAGCTCCATCTAAAAAATATAGTGAACATTTTAAAAAACATTTCATTTTGAATCATTAAAACAAAATGTTCAGTTAGTTAGTTCGAATTTTCTCTAATAATATTCTAATTACCTAATATACTTACATTTCAAGGCTTCCAATGCGATTAATGGATGGTCGGTGGAAACAGTGATGTTTATTAAACCTGCTCTTTTTGCTAATAAAATTGATCGAGCTACTAAACTTAAACCACCAACTGTCTGTAAATTCTTTAACGGTACCCCTTTCGAACCACCTCTAGCTAAAATAAGTGCCTCTATATTGTCGCTACATGAAGCATTACATCTGTTAACAAAATCTAAGTATCAAACAAAAACACGTTACAAATTTTATATAAAATAATTAAATGTTGTATGCTTTTAATACATACAAAATTACTAGTAATACGAGTAGCTGCATTTTATTTAAGAAAACTTTTACTCATTCTCACGTTACCCAAGTCTACCCTCTATTTATACTAATGGGTAACTTCCGCTGTTCCAAATAACAATTGATCTGTGTTTGCAGTATTTTATAACCGGCTTATGTTTAGTTCTTTCTTAAACTACTTTTCATTTTCAAAAGTAAAATAGTAATGCGATGTCATTTAATATGTTATACTTTAAACAACAAACATAATTACTTTGAGTAATTTTTATCATCACA
>DWQX01003786.1:0-16666 GCA_018245475.1 Pharmacophagus antenor
AACATATTGTATTCAATGAACACTGATTTTCAAGAATAAAAAATATGTTATTTTTATTATAAATTTTTATTTTTTTTTTGTAATATTTTTAAACATTGTTTTATTTGAAATAATACTTCGTTGTTAAATGATGTCGCCAAACACTTTTTAAAAAGCAATAAATTATTTTGTGTGTACACAAAAATGGCGAATTTCAGATGTTTAGATGATTTTATTTAAAACAATAGAAAATTAGCACGTATTTTAAAACACTATAAATATTACGATATAATAACGTTAAATAAACACGAATATTATTTAGATATGTACACAAACGTTCTAATTTGTATTATTATTTTAAATTAAATATCTAAAATGTCTAGTAAATTGATAATCGCAGGCCTTTTTTTCTTAATAATTTTCCGAACGACCTCCTTTTGACCAGGTACTCGAAATGGGTTGTGGTTTCTGTCATCGTCGTCGTCAAAATGATCATAGTCTTCGTCGATGTCGGGTGAATAATCACTTATATCTGGTACTCTAGGCGGTTTCTTAAATTTTTTTTTCGGGACTAACACATAATCACTAAGATCATCACTAGAATAAAATACTTCTTTGTTCTTATGTGGCCTTTGCTTCTTTTTTGGACGCTGTATTACATCATCGTGATAAATATTTTCAGAATTGGGCATATCGGGTAACACAGGGTAGCTGTATTTAACGGACGTCGGTAAGCCTATTTCATCAGGTCTCGGTGACTTAAATTGACCTTTAGATTTATAATGTAAGTATTTATCGAAATCATCGTTCGTTGGTTCGGTATACTTGTCGTATGAGTCGGAATAAAGAAATGGATACTTATGTCTACGGAAATCTAGATTCTCCATGTTTTTGTAACTGCCATCTTTAGTGTGTTTGATTTTACAATCAGAATTGTGACCAAACTCAATATGGCTATGAGATTCGCCATCGAAACCGACCGCATCGCGTAAGTGTTTAATTGAGGGATTATACGGGAAATCACCAGATTGTAAATCCATATGATAGGGTGGACGTTTAATCATAGAATAGTCTTTGTAAAAGGAATCGTACGGACGTTTCCTATTTTTTCTTTCGCTTTGCGAATAAAATTCCATAGCTGTATCATCAGAAATATCGAAAGGTCTTTTATAATCTCGATAAGATTTATCCTGTATACTTTGTTGTTCGTTAGCTGGTGTTTGCGTCTTAACTCCATCGTTATTGATCGCTGCAATAAAACCTTTTCCAGGACTAGCAGAGTACTCTACAGTTCTCACAGAGCCGTCCGGTTCTAGCACACTGTAATGACCTGTAACATAATCACATGCATTATGCGGTACACCAACGTAATTTGAAAGTTAATTTAATAGTTCAATACAAACCTTTAACAGTGTCACCTTCTTTAGATTCCCACACTGTCTTAATATCACCTGTCTGCACGTCAGATACACCATAACCAAATGAATAGGTTGGACCTCCCTGATAAAAGAATAACTCATTAGATACTTTGATATTAAACATTTTTGTCTCTTAATTAAGTTGATTTTGTTAGAAAAAAAACCATCAGGGAATGTGTGAAGTGATAGCTCGCGTGTGTGCATTCGATAATTTACACATTATGACAATGCGTTGCGTGTTTGTTCGTTATAGCTGACTGTACTGAATTATTAATGATTCTCCTAATTGTTTCCACAACGTAAGGAATGTTAATAAAAAGATAATTACCGTTATTATATATTAAGCATATAATATTTAAATGTTAAGGTGTTAAACAGTTTATCTTCGCATTCGTGAAGAAACTATTATTTTTTACATAAAATTGTTATATATAGTAGTTTTTTATCTATATAAATACTATAAGGCAGTGACTCGTAAATGAACTACATAATTTATTTTTTGGAATGCTAAACAGGTTTAAATAAACTTAACAATATTAATTAAACTTCTCTGAATGCAAATTAATGTTACATTAACCAATAAATCTTTGTATGCTATGAGACAATGCATTAAGACTTTCATATATTTACATTTATTCTACAATTTACGTACCAGTTTTGTATTAATTACAATTAATATTTTAAATTACAATTATAAAAATATAGCCAGTATTATATTTTTATCAATTTTACTCTGATATTGTTCAAATACAATATATTATATCACAAAAACCGCTTATTTATTATTGAATTGCATTGTTAGTAACTATGAATCAGTTCTCTATATACTGAAACATAATATTTTAGTCCTTTTATTGTTTTATGATTACCATCGCAATAATTATAAAATATATTTTGTACTGTTCGTAAATAACTTTTACTCGGACGCAATAAGTGACCACTTGTCGAGAGAAAAGTGGGTGAACAACACCAACACTCGCCGACCACTATATCAGCTGTTTCGTAATTGGAGTACGACTTTCAATAAGAGTTTGTGCATAATACTCGAACTATTGCATTTCGAGTAGGTATCAAGGAAAATACTTTATATTACACAATGCGCTGATAGTCCTGCAACGTGGCTTATAAAATATTTATAAAAACTTCAATTAATTCCGCAAATCCGAGAGTAAATACGGGCAAAGGGATAAAAAATTAGCGGTAATATTTATACCTATTCATTTACGTCTGGTTACGATACTTATTGAAGCTGAAGGTTTAGTTGCAGCGTTTAAAAGAAAACGTATATAAATGACATCCAATCGCTGTTAGCAATTTAATTGGCGTTTGCTTTGGAGCTAGCATAACCGGCTTGCACGCTTTAAAATATTAATTAAATAAATAAGATACAAATATTAAATCCTGTAAATTAATGTAACATTAATTTTTATCCATAAAAGGCTAATCTTTGACCTCAATTTCACCAGATTAAGTGACAATGAGGCTGTAAATGATACAGTATGCTTAACCAAAATACTTCTGGGCCCCTTGGCGCAGTGATTTACCGCTTGGCTTGTAACATGGAGGTCCCGTACTCGGTTCTCAGGCAACACGATTAGTGGAATCTGGACAGGAGTAGGGTTTTTTTGAACCCTTCTGGCCAGTTACTAACCTCTACTTTATAAGTGTGAGAGCTAGAAGTATTGAGAGCGAGCTTATTTTCGCTCGTTCTAAGTGGGGAAAGCAAAAATTTCTTGTTACTGAATATGCTCTAATAGCTAAAATCATAGTTATCGCTCAGGATCTAGAACTATTAATCATTACAGGTCGGGACAGATTAGAATACAACACCTAACTAGTTAATTTCGTGGTTTATTTAAAATGGATATTATTTTGTAGAACGTTTTTATGAAATAAAATTGGGACTAAGTTTTATTTGCAATTTTTTTTATGTTACCCGTAACTGCAGTTTTTTTAAATGCTTAATCATTAAACAACATAATATTTAAAGTTTCAGAGATCTATTTAAATAGAGTATTTTCAATTTACTGATCATATTCCTTGCGATACGCTATTCATATAAACTGCTTAATGCACGACGGTAATGAAAACGCGAGTGAAATACTACTAGAAAATAATCCATTGAAAGTGAACAGTGCTGTTAGAAGCAAAATATGTTGTCCACATTTAAAGCCATAAACGTCATTGACACATTGCGTGCTAAGTTGCTCATATTGTATAATTAAACATTGGACTGTCTGGACGTATTTAGTAGGTGGTTAGAGTATTCTTTATTTAATAACGAAATTATAAGTAATATAATGATGACAAAAAGTGGTGTTATTTAAATTTTCTATCTAGCAAAACATTGTTATTGGCAGACTTATTACCTAACAAAGATTACTACTTCATAAAAAAATTATTATAACTTTTTTTATTTTTGGACAGTCTCTTGCTTTGCTTCAATATCACAGACATCCCTTGATCATTTTCGGCACCAAAACAATCTGGTGTAGTGTAAATAGTAGTACGGGTTTTCTATTTATCTACTACCACCATATTCTCAAAATGCTAAACTCTACCTAACTGTATTACAGTAATGACACCTTTTGAAAACTTCGCGATCGCCATTCAGCCTCCTTGTAATTTTTAACTCTTTGAAATTGGGGTTAAATATAAATATAAAATATAAATAGTTTTAAATATAAATAAACTGTTATTTTGACCAAAAGCGCCTCAGAAGTGTAATCAATGATCTGCAAAAAGTGTAAAACTTTATATTTTTAAATACCCAAATAAAGATTACTTCATAGTATACTCACTTTATTACGCTGTTCTAAATGACCAACGCTTGCAATTTCTTCATTCCCTTTTAGCGGCGATAGCTTTAAAAGTAGAATCTATAGACCAGAAAAAAATCATGTTTAATTTTGCGGAACAACAAGCAAACTTCTTAGGCTAATTACTAACGTGAATACGGAAAATTACTTTTTTCTCATTAATGTGGTAAATTTTAACAATTACTATATAATTAACATACGTTGCAGTTTATGAAAAATTTCAAAAAGGGCGCAAAGGGAACCAATTACAAAATCGACACATCCTGAATTGAAGTAAAATGAACTAGGATAAGTAGATTTTAGATTTAAGATATAATTTTAACTACTAACAAATCCTACACATAAAAAAATCTTTTCACTGGATTAGAACGATGTCAATCGCTGTTAGTCTCATTGACGACTTTTATGACTTCATCGGAATCGGGATTCGCGAATTCGGAATCCGTGAATTAATTAAAAATATATAACGATAATGGCTTACCAAAAAAGTAAACACTTTAGCCATGACGTTCACTCAAGCAAGCGTCTATCACATCCACTGCTAGAAGTTTATACAAATCACTGCCACCAGAAATTCAAAACGGATTTTTTTTAATTTATTTTTTACTATTTGTGTGTGAACTTGTCCATTTCCAAGGTTGGGATTACGCGAAGACGCAACGTACCGTTCACCACTTACCTATTTATAAACGCACACATTAGCACTGCCTTGGTTATGGATGCGATAAAGATACACACAGTGAACAATATCTGTGCAACAGTAGTTTTTTTTTTATAAATTAATAAGAAACCTGCATGTAACATGCATATAAAATTATAAATAACATTTGTTTTTCTACTTTGTAAATAATAAAACATCAATTTTATCACGTAGCAAATTTGAGCGTATATTATATCAAAACGTATATTATATCAAAAACTAAGCATAATTGATATGAATGAAATGTATATCAAGAAAAAAAAAATACAATAAATTACTAAAACTCAAAAAGTGTTATCAAATATTCATAATTATTTATATAACTTTTTAATCTTTTTACATTTTTAGCTTAAAATTAAAAGAAGATTACTTATTGTATTAAATATGACTGTAGAACTTTTTGGCGAAAGCTGTTAAACAAATAAGGAGAATTTAAAATAGCAAAAATTATGATGTCTTTAATCCTAAATGAATAACAATAAAGGTATTTAAATTCATTCGCTACATTTTGTAATTTTCATTTGATTATGCAACACGCATTTTGATAATAATACAGTAAGCCATAAGAATATATTCATAAAATATATTTCTATAAATTAAATTAGATATTACTGTATCTATCTGTGAAGTAAAAATATTAATACATATCTTTTTCTTGTCATCAGATCTAAGAAAATTGCGTAGACATCAAATTAAAATTTTAATGTAACACATTACTCACATCATTATGTAAGCAGTCGAGAATAGAATATCCTTACTTTTATTAAATGTAGCCAACATTCGCTCGTCACGGTTTTGGTCATAAAGTGTAATAACAATATATTACAATAAATCCTCCTAAAAAAACACCGCAATATCAATTTTACTTTCTTTAATGTAATCTTCTGAACGTAGTGAGTGATTAATGCGAAATTTCTTTTTTTTTTCATTTATTTAACTTTATTTTAGGAATTTACTAATTAAAAAGTAACACTAAAATTCTTACGATTGTTACATGTGTTTTTAATGAAAGACATAGGCTGTATGTTACATAAATATTTGATTTGTTTACGCTCCTCAGGGTAATGATAAGATTGTTCATTATATACAATAAAGAATATAGGGCAATAAAATAACTGTTCGACGATTATGTGCGTATTCTTAGTTTTTTATCAACAATGGGTTAAACATTTGACCTTAATTTAACACGATGTTAAGTGACAATGAGACCGTAGATAATGATAAATCATGATACTTAAGCTAGCTAGGCGAATACTTAGGCTCTCACGTGTCTGACTGCCAGAACACAGCAAAACTGATATGGCAGCAGAGGAGAATGACAACCAGCTCGGGTTCGACATAACTCTGTCACGGAATGGCCATGGAATTGAACTGTGAACTTTTCGCGTTAAAGGACAAGTATTCAATGTGTCACGTAGGCAGTTTAATTTTAATATTAAAAAGTTTACCTCTAAATATATGTTACATTAATGGTAAGTAATCATTTAAACAAATTTCACAGTACAATTTCGACGTATGAAGATATCTAAATAACTTTCGAATTAAAATTAAAAGTTCTTTAAAATAACTTCACAATAATCGACTTAAAAAAAAACATTTGTTCTTTGGAGTATACTATGATGATTGGACACTTTAAGATGGTAATATTAATAAGCAATATATATAAATATTTATTATTTACATAAGATTTGTAATATTATATCTAAAAGGAAACTCAAATAAACCTGTAATCCAAAGTATGCATAAAACTATATTATATACTTAATATTAACGGGGAAATTAGTAGCTATTTAATAATTCTAAATCACAACTAAAAGTCAGTACACCTACCCGGAAAAGATTCATGGATAAATTATAACGATAGCTCTCATAGATATATTGTATACAATAGCGGACATGCTATGAAATGCATCGATAAAACAATGACCGTATGCTTTACTTAACGCAGTAAAAAAGTAACATTGTTCATAGTATAGACGAATTAATCACTGTGTCTCAACAATAGAAGAACTTTCTTTACGTAGGAAGTGTAACAAGTGCTGACAAGACAAATAATGCGGTAATTTGTAAACTATATGTTTCACTGTTGAATTTATGTTTCGCAGTTCTGAATAACTTAAATAAGAAACGCTCGAATTAACATTATACGATTAACTGTTATCCACTTGTAACTTCTGTATCATTTTATGCATCGTTTCTCTATTTAATAAAGGCGAATTATATTAGGAAAATAATAGTCATCGTAACTTTCATTTGGTGTCAATAAAACAATAAGGATATTAAAAATAGTGGTGTATTATTTTGGAATAATTATAATAACAATAACATTTTTAATTGCAAAATCTTATATACTAAAAAATATTCTTATTATTTAGAGATGGCAACATTAATTTCGTTACAAAAAGATTTAATTACTGAGTTTCTTCATCGTAGCCTCTCATATTTTAATAACAAACTTTCATAATATACTAGATTCTTTGACGCCATCTATCGTTAAATATAAGATAGATAACTTTGAAGTCAGTGCCCTCTAGTGGTAACCGGAATAACTAGCACCGTCATGAGTATTATAAATTTGAGGGTGTTGAGCGTGTCCCAAACGCTTGACGATTGCATTAAAGCCATTGTGTTTATCGGCACTGTACTCCACGATGCGTGTGGTGCCATCTGGTTCAGCTACTGTATACGAACCTAAGATAAACGATTTTTTTAGTAATATGTAATTATTTTTTATTTTAAATACATTTTTACTGCAGATGACTCAGTGTATAAGACATCCTACGGAAAAGGATATGGAATAACCACTTAATGGACAGAGGTTCTTCACATCACAGGATGAGTTAAACTCTTGTATAATTTATATTATGTTGAAAGTTCTGCTGGCCACATTGATTTATGTGATTTAACACATAGTTTTTTAAACAAATAATAAAAAAAAATCTTTAGGAAACTTTTCTATTAGCCATGATAACAAATGTAATGAGGCTTTACCTTTAACAACGTCGCCATCTCGAGACTCCCACTGCGATTTATAGTCACCGGTATGTGGATCCTTCACTGAATAATCGTAGGAATATTTCGGATAGGCCTGTATAAAAACATCATTGCTATAATTTTATAGTACAAGGGTATCAAAATATAAACCGTTTATTTATATTGTAAAACCTTTTTGGACGTTAAAGTTCTGGACAAAATTTATTCGATGAATTGAATATCTTTTTTTATAAAAGGGACACAGAGGTAATCAATTGCTACCGCTTGCCTGCTGTTATAACAACAAAAGTTCTGTTTCTTATTTTCATTTGAAATCATGCTGACTATGTATATATATATATATAATGGTACTTTTTCTTTTTCATAACTACCGAATAGATTTTAGGTAATTGAAAATTTCAAATGCTATAGACTAACATCAATCACAATTAATCAGACTGTGTTATTAAAGTCAAGGTTGTGTTTGTTGGCCTGAAAACACTGAACGTAAAGCAACTTAAGTACATGAATGTATCACTTCTTGTTTTTGAATAGTTTAATGAGGCGTAAGTCTACGCCAGAGGTATAACGTAATGATATAATTGGAACGGCGCAAATTCGTAAGCTGTAATAAAAAGCAATTTAGTTAAACCTTTATCAAGGAATTAATGAAAAGCAGTTACTAAGGATCAGAAATTGTGCACTCTTAAATGAATCAATTATTTAAATTTCAAACTAATTCATAATAAATTCAGTGTAAAGTATGGAAAAAGTGTTTCAAATTTATAAATTGTGATGAATTACATAATGGTCTTCGTGACCACTCTCTGCACCGGCATATCCTGCTGAGTAACCTCCAGAGTATCCACCCAGACCGCCGTCACCACCTCCTTCAGCATAACCGATGTACCCAGCCTTGACGGTAGCGCAAAGGGCTATGATCATGAACACCTTTAAATACAAACAACCATTTGAATGTCTATGACAAACTACATGTATAAAAAATGTATGTAATTATATGGAAATGACGAACATAGATATATTTTTCAAATATTTTAATTATTTTTTTCATCAACCTATTAGGTTTTGTAGTAAACATTGCACATGAATTCCGAGAGATTGAAGAAATACGTAAAATTTAGTATTATTATCCTAGATAAGTAGCATCAGCATTAAATCTCCAGCGTTGAACGATGTGTAATAATATTCAAAAGTAACTGGAACTAAATATTTTTTAATAAACTACGAACAATATAACAGTACTATATTAAAATGGTAAGTTGTACGTCAAAGCTATGTTTTTCCCTTTATTTCACAATACTTAATACAATAACGTGGAATGGAAATGCCGGAAAATCAAACGTATAATTTGTTAACTTGCACGACGTATATTTAACTGCGTAACTACGTACATTTCTCACCGTTTGTCGTTATTGCTCAAAGATCAGTTAATAGCAATTATTTTCCAGCTTGATTGAATAACAGTGAAGTCTTTACTATTCTGGTTACACAATTATTAATGTAGTCACGAATAATTTAGGGAAAAAGTAATATAACAATAAGTATTCATATACAAGTTAATATGTCTGCATATAGTCAATAATCACTAAATACAATGTGTTTTTACGTTTAACCGACTTACTTGGAAAGCACGCATGGTTAAATTTGATGTTATCACACAAGAGTCACTTTCGTCCTCTTCAGCGGCGCTGACAGGAGCTGAACTGACACTGTTGTACTCCAAATGTGCTGCACACTATTTATATCAGACATTGCTGGTTACACCACCTTCTTAACGCATACGCCTATTCGTAAACGGGGCACCTTCGATGTGAGTACCTTGGTCGAGATCATTGCCTTCAGACAAGTTACTGTATCAACTGTGATAATAATGTAAATATTTTATGTAAAGTTTTTTTTTAAGAAATTAGATATATATGTTTCCTATAACTCACACAAGCAAGTTATATGATTGTTAAAAAGCAATTATTAAGTTTTCTTTACAGTTTTGAACACTATTTCATCATAAAATAAATTTGGTTCCTAATGAAAAATAGACATACAAAAGAAAACCAGAAAAACTATTACTTCTGGGTCAACAATACTTCTCATTAACTATTTGTCTATTTTTCTATCTAGTTTATTACAATAAAAATAAGTGTTTTGGTAATAATATGTTGACAAAATTAGCGTTCTCATCTATTCTATCTTCCATTTCACTGTAACAAATATCGCAACCAGCATTATATTGTTACTGGAACACTTAAAGCGGATACTTTTTGCCATAAATCATGAAACTAACAATGATTCAGCCTCTTTGCTCTTATAAAGTTACGTGCTCAGGCGTGTTTCAAAATTATTGTTGCAACAATTTTCATTAGTATTTTTAACAAGCGGTATTACTACTAAATACGCTTTACACATCGATGCTTATCTTACTTAAAAATAATAAATTTTAATATTGCTACATCATGCAATTTACTAACTTTGAACAAACAAAATAAACAATCATTGCCGACTTTAGGTTTCATATCAATTCTCTTTAGTTATGTGATAAAATTTATATAAAATGAAGAAGACAGGATCACTGCAATCTCACGTTTTACGGATTAACATTTAATCGACCACTGATTAATAATTGAAGTGATGTCCAGAAAGTAATTAGAAGTAATAATTCAGATTATTATATTATTTATCGCATGTAAATGAAGCACCGGTATAATTCCAAAATAACAATCCAGTTCAATTTTAACCGAAGTTAAAGTGATATGAAAGGATTGTATTTAATTATGTCCGAACAGTCCCATGAACGTCATTGCATTTTGTTATGAAATAGTCGTTTACTTATGCAAACTGGGAAAAGTGGATCAACTCCTCGAGATTAGTATCAGTAATTAATGCAGAATTTTAATAATACCCTATCATGTTATAAATATGTTTGAAAATATGTTATTTACAAAAAACATACTCAAAGTAATAATTTCTTGTTTAAATTAGCCTATAATTAAATGATCATCTTTATAACAGTTTTTTTTTTATTATATATTTGAATTTGTTTATTTTGAATCGGTACAATACTGCTCTTGCTCTTGCCGATAGCTTTATTACAAAAATATTGTGAGATAATTTAAATTTTATTTGTGTACAGAAATATTTTAATTCTTTGTTATTATTGCAAACGCACTTCTAATTATGAATGGTTTCAAACTTGCGTATTTAATAAGCACCTTTAGCAGCTGTCAGGCTGGGATGACTTGCGAAAGGGATATTAAACTGCTTACATAAACGATAGGTATTTGTATCAGCTAATCTAACGGCAGACAAAATTTCCAAATAAGTTATTTAAGTCTATAATTATATTCTACTACTACATATAAAGAGCTCTTTGTCAAGTATCGATGACAAAATTAATCAAAAATAGATCAGAAAGAAATAACACCCCCGAATAACTGATAATAACTTAAAAACGTTTTCGTTTTAACACTTCTCAAAAGTTTATATTAGCCGAAATCATAAACCTCTTATTGGTAATTAAAACAGAATGAATCGATAGTAAGTATATTTTACGATATATCGTTAACGATTTGGTTGTGATGTAATGGTGTAATTGTTAAAAATAGCTTGAAAAGCTCCTTATTTCTAGAGGATCAATATCGTCGTGTCAATAATTATTAGTAGTAAAAGACTCATAGAACGGAGAAACATTAAACCATTAGCTACTATTATAAATTACATTTCATAGCATTAAATTATTCGGATATAACGCTAACTTTCTCGTATTTTCATTCTTCACAGTTCTAGTGAGGATTGCCGCACAAGCGTGATTCGCTTGATAATCCATAATCACTAGTCTATGAAACTGTGCTATACATCAGAAGCGCGCTGCCGATTTTAGAGAACCTCACTATTTGAAAAACGTCATACTTTAATTACTTTATGTTTTAAATTAATCTTGAAAGGTTGATTCCGAAAATTTCACATTATTGCATGCATGTAAAACAATTTAGCTTAACACTCATGTACACGCGCCGTAAACTCAATGATCGAATAATGATGTATAAGATCTTAAACGGCGATAAAAAATGTAAGTTAGGAGACAGTCACATAAAATTTACGGTACCCAACAAAAATCTGCGAAAACCTATGAGTAGATAAAAAATAAACAAAAAAGTGAATTAATTAGTTAATAAATTTATTTCCTTGGAACGAAAATGTACGTGATTACTGCAAGAGCAAGAATTGATTCTTCGTCAATAATGCGATAGTATTCTGCAAAAAAATCATTTAAATCCGTCTCAATCACATTTAGCCACCGAAAGTTAAGTGTATCAAGAGTATGTTTTCATATTTTAAAAATTAATAATCTTAAGTAAGACTTTAAAAGAAAATAACAGTTGTTGTTGTTGAGAAACTATAGAAAAGGCAAGTACGCTGTTGTGCATTCGTAAAAATAACACATATACGTGCGAAATTTAGCACAGGCAAATTGAAAGTAGGGCAGATAATTATGTAAGTGGGTGAATTCACACGATCATTGGGCTAAAAGTAGCCTTGATATAGTGCGATAATTAACTATCTAAATAGGTTTAACACTAGATTGCCCGGGACGCGTCACTTGGACGCAACAACATTCATTAAAAAATCACTATATACATATATACTTATTCGAATTTTTAGTTTTTCTTATGTACTTTTTGAAAATTTTGCTTCATATTTTGTTCCTGAAAAGGAAATATAAAAATTACTACGACCTCGAAAAGAAAACCAAGAAAAAATGTCTGTAAACGTAGTGTAACGTCAATATGTGATCCTGAACATTTTGAGATAAAAGATTATAATTAAAAAGTATTGATCGTTTGGGAGTTCGTAAGCCCTGAGCCAGCGTCACACGTCACCAGTGAGCTAACGCGCGCCAGTGATGACAATGAAGGTTAGTCTTACATGGATCATTTAACGTCATTGAAAAAACTTGAAAGCTTTGTGAGAAAACTTTTGAATACCAACGTTATATTGTCTATTGTTTGTGAATATTAAATTGAGCTTTATTGCACATCATAGATGGCGCGATTTGTACGAAGGGCTATGTATTGATTGGATGCGCCTGGATGGATATATAGCCTATAATCGAGTTAAGTAAAGTCTTAGAGGAGCCCTGCGTCATTAATTTCGTGTGTACTTATCATTTTTGTTTAAATTTAAATATTTTAAATACTTATTTACTAATGGCTTAAATTTTCAAGGTAAAAGTTTATGAAACTGAAATATTAGTGTTTATACCCATATATAATTAACAGTGCCATCTGTTAGGTACATAAGAAATTATTCCTGTTAATGATAACAGTCTGTCAGTATATACTTGTCTTATTAATTCCACCTTTAATAGATAGATGGTGCTGATACAAATATAACTTAAGTTATAAAGTTTACGTAGCTTTATTTTACATTCATAACATAAATATTTGTCTCTATCGATTTCTATACCAAAAATGCATGATAATGCAAGTTTTTTTTGATACTATCCTCGGATCCATACAATCCACTTTTCTGATTATATGATATGTTACTTTTCATAGATAAACAAGGAGAATATTTAATTTATAACCAACTTTTTATTTTCTAGTTTTTATCAAACGTAACATTCTGATGCAAATTGTATTAACGTATATTAAAAAGCAGACTTAATATTGCCAGAAGCTACAAGATGGCAGTACATATACACTTAATAAACCTTTGTGCCGACAGAGTCGCAAATCATTCATATGGAATAATTAAAAATTTTACCAACAAATTAACACAAAAATCATTATCATTATTTCAAGATATTGATTGATGTCAACTGCTGAAAATGACATCCGTGTTTCATTACTGGCGCGAGTGATCAGATACCTACACAACGATGTTCTAGTATCGTTATCAGGCAGGTTTTAATGGCAGGCGGCCATCCCTTATTATTATATGGTCAATATGTAGTCTCTACTTTGATCTCTACCTTGTTTTATCTGCAATTTCTTCTTCAATGTTACTCATTCCCAATTCGATCAAATAATCCGAGCATATAGCTCCTTTCGAAACTTTAATACGTATAAAGATCGATTGCGAATGGTCACGTATCCATTTCTTTAGTAGCCAACTTTAGTAGTTGCTATGTTACAACATCTTTGTTGAGGAGACAACACATGATTTATCGAACACTGCCTAACAGAATAAGAATTATCAATTAAGCTTAAAGATATACCTGCCTAGTCGTACCTTCTCATCTAGACCTAACCTTTTTTTTTACGTGAGAAAGTGCTTACCGCCCGACCAGGGGAGGTTCAGGGCAGTTATGTGGGACTCCCCGGGAGTGAATCTCCTGGTATACCCACTAAAACTTCACGATGTTCCGACTCACGCCAATTGGCGGGACTGCAGGCACGCGGGTGCATTCTTCCGCGGCCCCGACGGCGTATGCTAGCGCGAGCTTACCGTTGGGCGGGGGCTAATTTTTTTTTTTGTTATCGCTGGGAAAAATGCATTAGACATCCCCTTCCGCCGGGGGACGGGAGAAGTATGTGGGACTCCCGATAAACCGGTATAGGAAACCCGGTAAACCGATATACCCACTAAACAACCCAGCGGCACTCCCTCTATGCCATTAGGTGGCAGGGAACTGGGAATCAGCAAACCTGAACGGCCAGTTCTCCACCGGCGTCTGCTCGCCACATGAAGCGGCAGACCCGTCACACGCCCCTCCCTTTGCAAGGAGGGGGGCTGGAGAATGACCGTGAGTGCCCGGTCATCCTCGGTCGGCTGGTGGAAGAGCAGTGCAATGCGGGCGAGGGCGCCCCCGCGCCAGTCGCCCGCTGCTCATCACCTGGGAGATGGAGGGTGGTTGCCCACCCGCCTTCTCCTGCCTTCTTCTGCGGAAATGCGGCGCTAGAGAATTCTCCTCCCGCGCGCGCTCCGCCTCCTCCTTCTGAGGAATGGTGTCCTCATAGAAAGAGGCGACCGCCGTCCACATCTCCCTACCGTGGCCCATTACCACAGCGGGGCACGGGAAATGAGGTCTGGTCCGATTGCCGCAACCAGACCGCGGCGCCGCACAGTCCGCAGCACGCACACCCGAGGATGCGTAGTGCCGCGTCCTCCGCGGCGCCGCAGCCGTGGCGCGACGGGCTCTCCTCCCTCCCGAGCCAGAGGAGGCGCGACTCGGATCCATGTCCGAATAGCGCCCCCACCAGCCGGAAGGTCGGGAAGCCGTGGGACCTTTCCAAACCCAAGCTAGCGGGGCGGTGCAGCAGGACGCATTAAAGGCATCCGCGCTCTGCCCCGCCTGGGTGGGGGGTTGCATTGCCTCTCCCCATAACGTGCCTGGCTGGACGGCCACTCGCAGAGTACACTGCGCAGCGGGGGGGTGTGGCAACGCCGCACCCCAACGCCTTGTGCCCTGCTTCCTCGCAGCGGCAGCAGAGCTCCGACCTGTGTACTTGGGACGGGCACTGAGCTCTGGTGTATCCTATTCCGAAGCCCTTGAAGCATCGGAAAGGCCGCTGCTCAAGCGCCCGGACCAGGGCCACACTAAACCCTACGGGCAGGCGTCTCTTCGCCAGGACGGCCTTTGCCGCCGCGACCGGGCACTCCAGGCGCAGAGCACCTAATTTAGCCCAACCGCTCTCCGGAGGGCGAAGTGTTCGGAACGCGACACTTCACCCTCGACCCATGTCGAGCGGACGAATCCCCCTCTGCCGCCCTAGGGTCAGGTTAGTGGGGTAGGAGAAGACGGGCGTACTCCCGCCTCCTCCGTCCCAATCTCCTCCGGCTCATCGGTAGCGAGGCCGGGCCGTCATCCCTCGCACGTTTGACCTCTTCCTTGCGAGTATTACTGACTCGCAAAACGGCAAGGGCTGCCCGTGCTCTCTTCGAACCGACCGCGGCTTCGACCAATGTCGGAAGACGCACGTCCGCTCCGACCACGGCGACTAAGGTCGCGCTCTCGCCGCTCCACGCCCGACAGACTTCCAGCGTGTGCTGGGCGTCGTCCTCCACGCTGTCGCAATGGTGGCAGGCGGGGAGCGGCTCTCTGCCGAGGACGTGGCACAGGTACCTTCAGAAGCAGCCATATCCCTGTCTCCATGTCATATGTCTGTCCACCCACTCTTTAAGAATTGGACGAACAGCGTCCATGGTCCACTGGCCGGCTTGGGGCTCCGCGACGCGGAGACTCCACCTACGGAGCAGCTCTTCGCGCGCGTCCCTGCGCCACCGCTCCCGTTCTTCCGGGACAGGACCAACACCCTCCGCTTTCGCCTGCGCGCATCGCGCATACACCTCCGCTAAGACCTCGGGACACCGTGCGGTATCCGCGTATCACTCTGACCGCCATGATACGTTGTGGCCTAAACAACTGTGCTTTGTTCTAGGCGGTCAGAGCGCCTATCAACACCGGTGCCCCGTATAAGGCCATGGACTTGACGACGCCGGTATAGAAACACCGGCAGGTCACGGAGGGTCCTCCGATGTTGGGGAGGAGCTTTTTGAGAGCACCCGCCGACCTTCCAAAACCTATGATATGGCCTTTGTTTTGTCCATAAATTTATAAAAGACTTAATAACCTATTATAATTTTTTAACAATTGTTCTCAATTTAGTAACATAATAAATTATTGAAAACGCCGTAAAGTAAGTCAATTTTTCTTCAATTTAATGCATTTAGATATAATTACTTTTAAGTGTTGTAGATGCACTATTGCAAAACGTAGAGAACAGTCCATGACTTTATTATATATATATATATATATG